>JAVTVY010048274.1:0-22702 GCA_036873755.1 Hanleya hanleyi | reverse complement strand
TATCCAGGAAATCAACAAGGTGATTCCTTGGTGACCAGCCCCGCTACCAGGCCATTCCCTCCCTCTACCTCTTCTACTGCTGAGATTTTTCGAAGGTAAATAATTCATTGATGACGTCGCCTAGTCTGTCAACCAGTCAAGTGATTCGCTTTGCTTTGATCAAAGGTCACAGGGGTCCGACGCTGAGGTCAGAATGCCAGTGTACGTCATTCAGGATCTCATGCAAACATACCACTCCATAATTAGCTGTTTAAATGAATGTCAACTCGTCTCATGAGTGTTAAAATAGACCATGGTATTCGCGATGATGATTCGTACCTGGATGTATAACTTTGATCCGAATGAAAACGAATAAGTTAAGGAAACCATGCATACGTCATCAATCGGTTTAAAGCCGATACCCAATAGTGAAATGCCGCAAACCTGAAACTGGACTAACAGGCTGTGACCCTGCTCGACTGGGATGGTTGCTGAAAGGGAGTATCATATATTCTGCTAACATCTTTGGTGAAACATGAAAAATGGCAGTTTGGAAATATTGCAATGTAGCTAAATCCTCTGAGATCGTGTCTGTGACAGATTTAGCTCTTCAGATAACCATACATCATTATATAAATGATCAATGGTCCCTGCATCAGTAAAGCTCAAAGATCATCACACCAACCTGCCCTAATTACACATTTTCCTGCATACAGTCATATTCTGGAGATTTGTGATGGTAATACTATCGTGTTTAACACTCATGGAATTTCTGCATCAATAATCGAAAGCCCTTATTCACAAGACACTAATAACTCGAACTTCTACACAGGCATAGCAATGTAGTATTTTATGCAAGGAAAATTGACAACAGTTTCGAATGATGCTGAAATGGAAGACATCATGATGTTCGTTTCATATCATCATATCTGGTTGAACGTTCATATGGGTCATATATTAAAATCTCCATACAGCCTATTCATTACTGTTGAAAATTGTCGATTCCGGATTGGTTCAATAGTTGATACCGGTATCCATTTTACATCACATACCATGCAGTTATGGTTAGAAACGATTTCCAACTGACAAAACAAGAGTTTTGGGGGGTGTGGGTGGTGGTATTAGGGTGAAGTGTCGAAATATGGGGTCTCTATATATAACCCCATGATTTATATAAATCCACATCAGGTGTAAAACATGGGGTTATATATAGAGACCCCATACTTCGACACTTCACCCTAATACCACCGCCCACAGCCCCAAAACTCTTGTTTTGCGGGCCTGTGGGCAGGGCGAAACATTCTGCCAGATAATGTAGTTCCAGAGTTTTCATGTTGGCGCGAGACAATATCTACCAAAAATAGATATCAGCTACGGAATAGCATTGTCAATAGAACTAGAACTCGTGGACTTCGAAACCCCATCCTATTTTGTAATTGGTATGTAATAGATCTGGGCTTTGTTCTTCACATGTATATGCCGAAATAATACCCTGTCATCAATGGACATGCTCTGAGAGTGGCAGACTAAATGGTCTGGTTTGCATGTTGGTCACCCTTGAAGTGTCGGCAACAATCTTGATTGCTTGATTTATAGGTACTGTATCAATAATTGATACCCATCTATCCAGAGTTTGTTTCAGTCACTCTCCTGGTCGTTCCAGCCATCTTGGTCGAAGTGGTCTTGGGGTTTGTCGTCGCAAAAGTAACAGCTCTAATAGTCTGTTCCATGAAGTGATCACAACCCGCGAATTTGGAGAGGAATGACACGGCGCTTCGGATAATATTTTCACATAGAATTTTCCGTCAAATAGAACACTGTAAATTACAGATCGGTGACAACTTGTAAAATCGGATGTGAAGCATTATATATATAACAAATATTTTCTATTTCTCAATGTCTTTTCGGACCTAATATAACAGAATCGACACTAATTAAAAAAAAGCAATCATAGTATGCATACACACGGGCTAGTTCCCTGCAAGAGAGAAGAGCCCAACGGGTTTCAATGCTGACGGCAAGACATCAGGATGTTCAATCTTCATGTAAAACCGTCAAAGTTCACACAGAATCTTGCAAAGCTAGTAAGCGAGATATGTATACGCCAATTGTTGGCCTTTACGAGATATTACTGCCCAGGAAGGGGTTACATCCCACCCAGGCTCTCAACTCCTTTAAACACTTTCGTAAGTACGCACGCTCATCAATACACCTTCACTGAGCAGACAACCAACCACAGTATGAAACTACATGTAGATGTTGTCCTTGACTAGATCGCTCAATACGATTTTGTGAGGATTTTGGCTATTTTGCATTGGATGCTGGGGGAGGGGGGGAGGGGGGGCGTTAAATTGTCTCCTGTGAGACATTCAATTGGAAAACATTGTTTATGGCTTGTTCGCCTCGAGATTTGAATCCCAATCAGCACCATTGTGAGAAACTGGTCTATGCAAACGGCCTCAATTGCCTGTCAGCTCAGGGGCTAGCTGTCGTGTGGTTTCAGCGCACACCGTGAGCAAAAGCTTCGCCGAATTGATTTCAGTTACCCCGATTCCTGGAAATGTTTTTCGAAGAGGTACATGTATGTAAATGTTATCCATATGTGATAACCGTTGCAGATCAGTAGCTTAACGGTAGCAAAACAAACTTTCTTTACCCCATCACTGCTCGTATTACGAACTCAAAGAATGGGGGCATGGGAATGGTTCCTGGGATATATTAGTTATTTCTGTCGCTGAAGAGCTGAATCTTCACATACTTTGTGGGCAGGGCCTGGTCCATTAGCACAAGTTAACATACCTTAATATTACCGTTGTATAATGTCATAGTGAGGTAATATCATATGGCTGTATTTATTGTCGAAATTTCGATTGGTTCTACAATTGGTGTTTCCGATTCTGCTGGCACCATGTGACGTATCAACTTTGGTAAATGCTCTTTGAAGCGGTGTTTGTATGTAGATGTTGCCCATATGTTACCACATGCATATCAGTAGCGTAGTGGTAGTTATGGTACACTTTCTGAACCCTCCCCCCATCACATTCTGCATCCACATTTGGGAGGTGGGGTATGATTTCTTGGATATTTGAATTATTCCTGTTGCTAGAGGGCTATAACTGTTCACCTCCTGCATATGAGGTATTCGCCTTCTGTAAACAAGTTAACGGGGTTTGCAATGATAATTTTTATGACGTCAAAGTGACGTCATAACATGAACAATAATTTATTTTTAAATTTTTCGATATTTTTGAAAAATTTTGGTGGTAAATCTTGAGGTAACAGAGTAGGTTCATTTTTTGTAAGAGGTATTTGCATGCAAATGCTATCCTTCTGGGAGAGCCGTTGTATATCGGTAGTTTATGGGTTGTTATAGTACATTTTCCGGACCCTATCTCTTTCTGTATTCTTAACCCAAGTTTGCAGGTAGGGTATGGGCCTTCCGATATTTCCATTATGGTTAGATAGCTGAAAAGTACCAACCTGTGCCTCCATGTTCTTTTTTTATTGAAGCGTCTATTGAAACCTTCATCTGATGCTGTGGTGACGTCATCGCGATTGAATAATAATGATGATAATTTTGGGGATATTTTATTTTCTCATTTGTACTTGAACAAAATGAAGTGGTAAATCCTGTTATGTTTCTTTGAAGAGCGTAAGCGGGCAAACAGGGGCCGTACGGGAGACATGGAGAAGGACAATTAAGGAAATATCCGTATCTTCTCACAAAATGTTGTTCTGTCATTATTGGTATGAATCTTACGAAATGGAATTTTCCTCTTAATGTACCATATTCGGCCTCCAGACTTTTGTTATAATTGCAATTAACCTTGATGAGTACAAATACTTTCTCAATTTACAAATGCTACAGCATATGGTCACCCTTTGCGATGAGCTAACGTTGGCCACCTTAGAATTTGCATCGTTTTTAAGACGTTTTGTTTGCAAATTCATGTTGGTCAACGTGGTGTCCCAGCAAATTGTATGCTTTAGTCCTGCAAACGTGTTGAACGGGCAAACACTCGGTGGTGCCAACTGCAAATTTGTTTCATAGCCAGAGATGGTTATATGTGTTAGATATCTGTATTTGAAATGCGATGTTTGCTTCTTAAAATGCATAAACATTGCCCTTTTAGAGCTTTTCAGAAGATTTTCATACCACTGTTACCTCTGGGCATTATCCCGGGAATGCTGCTGCCTGCTGGGAACTGCATAAATGCATGCCCAATGGCCTCTTTCAGAGATTGCCAAAGATAGAAATGCAGAAAATCCAATACCACCAACATCGTCTCCAAACACACATGATAGGCCTACTGATGAATCTGATGGTGGCAAAATATCCAGGAAATCAACAAGGTGATTCCTTGGTGACTCCAGCCCCGCTACCAGGCCATTCCCTCCCTCTACCTCTTCTACTGCCGAGCTTTTTCGAAGGTAAATAATTCATTGATGACGTCGCCTAGTCTGTCAGCCAATCAAGTGATTCGCTTTGCTTTGATCAAAGGTCACAGGGGTCCGACGCTGAGGTCAGAATGCCAGTGTACGTCATTCAGGATCTCATGCAAACAGACCACTCCATAATTAGCTGTTTAAATGAATGTCAACTCGTCTCATGAGTGTTAAAATAGACCATGGTATTCGCGATGATGATTCGTACCTGGATGTATAACTTTGATCCGAATGAAAACGAATAAGTTAAGGAAACCATGCATACGTCATCAATCGGTTTAAAGCCGATACCCAATAGTGAATTGCCGCAAACCTGAAACTGGACTAACAGGCTGTGACCCTGCTCGACTGGGATGGTTGCTGAAAGGGAGTATCATATATTCTGCTAACATCTTTGGTGAAACATGAAAAATGGCAGTTTGGAAATATTGCAATGTAGCTAAATCCTCTGAGATCGTGTCTGTGACAGATTTAGCTCTTCAGATAACCATACATCATTATATAAATGATCAATGGTCCCTGCATCAGTAAAGCTCAAAGATCATCACACCAACCTGCCCTAATTACACATTTTCCTGCATACAGTCATATTCTGGAGATTTGTGATGGTAATACTATCGTGTTTAACACTCATGGAATTTCTGCATCAATAATCGAAAGCCCTTATTCACAAGACACTAATAACTCGAACTTCTACACAGGCATAGCAATGTAGTATTTTATGCAAGGAAAATTGACAACAGTTTCGAATGATGCTGAAATGGAAGACATCATGATGTTCGTTTCATATCATCATATCTGGTTGAACGTTCATATGGGTCATATATTAAAATCTCCATACAGCCTATTCATTACTGTTGAAAATTGTCGATTCCGGATTGGTTCAATAGTTGATACCGGTATCCATTTTACATCACATACCATGCAGTTATGGTTAGAAACGATTTCCAACTGACAAAACAAGAGTTTTGGGGGGTGTGGGTGGTGGTATTAGGGTGAAGTGTCGAAATATGGGGTCTCTATATATAACCCCATGATTTATATAAATCCACATCAGGTGTAAAACATGGGGTTATATATAGAGACCCCATACTTCGACACTTCACCCTAATACCACCGCCCACAGCCCCAAAACTCTTGTTTTGCGGGCCTGTGGGCAGGGCGAAACATTCTGCCAGATAATGTAGTTCCAGAGTTTTCATGTTGGCGCGAGACAATATCTACCAAAAATAGATATCAGCTACGGAATAGCATTGTCAATAGAACTAGAACTCGTGGACTTCGAAACCCCATCCTATTTTGTAATTGGTATGTAATAGATCTGGGCTTTGTTCTTCACATGTATATGCCGAAATAATACCCTGTCATCAATGGACATGCTCTGAGAGTGGCAGACTAAATGGTCTGGTTTGCATGTTGGTCACCCTTGAAGTGTCGGCAACAATCTTGATTGCTTGATTTATAGGTACTGTATCAATAATTGATACCCATCTATCCAGAGTTTGTTTCAGTCACTCTCCTGGTCGTTCCAGCCATCTTGGTCGAAGTGGTCTTGGGGTTTGTCGTCGCAAAAGTAACAGCTCTAATAGTCTGTTCCATGAAGTGATCACAACCCGCGAATTTGGAGAGGAATGACACGGCGCTTCGGATAATATTTTCACATAGAATTTTCCGTCAAATAGAACACTGTAAATTACAGATCGGTGACAACTTGTAAAATCGGATGTGAAGCATTATATATATAACAAATATTTTCTATTTCTCAATGTCTTTTCGGACCTAATATAACAGAATCGACACTAATTAAAAAAAAGCAATCATAGTGTGCATACACACGGGCTAGTTCCCTGCAAGAGAGAAGAGCCCAACGGGTTTCAATGATGACGGCAAGACATCAGGATGTTCAATCTTCATGTAAAAGTTCACACAGAATCTTGCAAAGCTAGTAAGCGAGATATGTATACGCCAATTGGTGGCCTTTACGAGATATTACTGCCCAGGAAGGGGTTACATCCCACCCAGGCTCTCAACTCCTTTAAACACTTTCGTAAGTACGCACCCTCATCAATACACCTTCACTGAGCAGACAACCAACCACAGTATGAAACTACATGTAGATGTTGTCCTTGACTAGATCGCTCAACACGATTTTGTGATTTTGGCTATTTTGCATTGGATGCTGGGGGGGGGGGGGGGGGGGGGCGTTAAATTGTCTCCTGTGAGACATTCAATTGGAAAAGATTGTTTATGGCTTGTTCGCCTCGAGATTTGAATCCCAATAAGCACCATTGTGAGAAACTGGTCTATGCAAACGGCCTCAATTGCCAGTCAGCTCAGGGGCTAGCTGTCGTGTGGTTTCAGCGCACACCGTGAGCAAAAGCTTCGCCGAATTGATTTCAGTTGCCCCGATTCCTGGAAATGTTTTTCGAAGAAGGTACATGTATATAAATGTTATCCATATGTGATAACCGTTGCAGATCAGTAGCTTAACGGTAGCAAAACACACTTTCTTTACCCCATCACTGCTCGTATTACGAACTCAAAGAATGGGGGCATGGGAATGGTTCCTGGGATATATTAGTTATTTCTGTCGCTGAAGAGCTGAATCTTCACATACTTTGTGGGCAGAGCCTGGTCCATTAGCATAAGTTAACATACCTTAATATTACCGTTGTATAATGTCATAGTGAGGTAATATCATATGGCTGTATTTATTGTCGAAATTTCGATTGGTTCTACAATTGGTTTTTCCGATTCTGCTGGCACCATGTGACGTATCAACTTTGGTAAATGCTCTTTGAAGCGGTGTTTGTATGTAGATGTTGCCCATATGCTACCACATGCATATCAGTAGCGTAGTGGTAGTTATGGTACACTTTCTGAACCCTCCCCCCATCACATTCTGCATCCACATTTGGGAGGTGGGGTATGATTTCTTGGATATTTGAATTATTCCTGTTGCTAGAGAGCTATAACTGTTCACCTCCTGCATATGAGGTATTCGCCTTCTGTAAACAAGTTAACGGGGTTTGCAATGATAATTTTTATGACGTCAAAGTGACGTCATAACATGAACAATAATTTATTTTTAAATTTTTCGATACTTTTGAAAAATTTTGGTGGTAAATCTTGAGGTAACAGAGTAGGTTCATTTTTTGTAAGGGGTATTTGCATGCAAATGCTATCCTTCTGGGAGAGCCGTTGTATATCGGTAGTTTATGGGTTGTTATAGTACATTTTCCGGACCCTATCTCTTTCTGTATTCTTAACCCAAGTTTGCAGGTAGGGTATGGGCCTTCCGATATTTCCATTATGGTTAGATAGCTGAAAAGTACCAACCTGTGCCTCCATGTTCTTTTTTTATTGAAGCGTCTATTGAAACCTTCATCTGATGCTGTGGTGACGTCATCGCGATTGAATAATAATGATGATAATTTTGGGGATATTTTATTTTCTCATTTGTACTTGAACAAAATGAAGTGGTAAATCCTGTTATGTTTCTTTGAAGAGCGTAAGCGGGCAAACAGGGGCCGTACGGGAGACATGGAGAAGGACAATTAAGGAAATATTCTGAGTTATTGCGATATTTCCATTGATTCTCATCTTGACTATCAATCGTCTTTCCTATCCGTATCTTCTCAGAAAATGTTGTTCTGTCATTATTGGTATGAATCTTACGAAATGGAATTTTCCTCTTAATGTACCATATTCGGCCTCCAGACTTTTGTTATAATTGCAATTAACCTTGATGAGTACAAATACTTTCTCAATTTACAAATGCTACAGCATATGGTCACCCTTTGCGATGAGCTAACGTTGGCCACCTTAGAATTTGCATCGTTTTTAAGACGTTTTGTTTGCAAATTCATGTTGGTCGAAACCCCATCCTATTTTGTAATTGGTATGTAATAGATCTGGGCTTTGTTCTTAGCATGTATATGCCGAAATAATACCCTGTCATCAATGGACATGCTCTGAGAGTGGCAGACTAAATGGTCTGGTTTGCATGTCGGTCACCCTTGAAGTGTCGGCAAATATCTTGATTGCTTGATTTATAGGTACTGTATCAATAATTCATACCCATCTATCCAGAGTTTGTTTCAGTCATTGTCCTGGTCGTTCCTGCCATCTTGGTCGAAGTGGTCTTAAGTTTGTCGTCGCAAAAGTAACAGCTCTAATAGTCTGTTCCATGAAGTGATCACAACCCGCGAATTTGGAGAGGAATGACACGGCGCTTAGGATAATATTTTTACATAGAATTTCCCGTCAAATAGAACACTGTAAATTACAGATCGGTGACAACTTGTAAAATCGGATGTGAAGCATTATATATATATAAGAAATATTTTCTATTTCTCAATGTCTTTTCAGATGGGAAAAAATGATGGAGGGGCATTGTCCGCAGAAACACATGGCCAGGAAACTGAAAATGTCCGCAGAAAGCAACATGTTTTGATTATTTGACTTTGGCATAGGGTAGATAAGTAAGTACTCGTCTCGCATTTATACTTTCTACTCGCACACCACAGGAAGCTAAGGAATATTGGGGGGGGGGGGGGAGCCAATTTAAACTGAACTGATTACCGTAGCTGTTCGTATTATGACGCCTTTTTGAAAGCTGGCTAGGTGGGCTGGTCATTTTCTGAGATATAATTTGATTATGGGGGTAAAATGCGAATTTGAAATATTCATGGCTCCAGCAAGTTTTTGCGAAAATTCTTGAGATGTTGTGAATGGATCAACACAGCACAGAAAAATCGTGGAGAGGCATTGTCTACAAGCTGCATTTCCTGCGCAACAGCATGGAATTTAATAGCATTTCTCTGAACATTTTAATCAATTTCTTGATCACCAAGTGATAACTGTAACAAGAAAAAAATATGTCTGTTTCCGGATACAGGCTAGGAAAAATTTTAGTAGGTAGAGCCAAATATTTGTTTGTTTGGGAAATAAATATTATTCTGATGTCCAGTGTCCCTGACCCATGTGCAATACTGCACAACTATAGTCCTGATTGTCCCTCTATTCGGCACAGTAAAAGGTGTTCGCTTTAGATGGGTATTTTTCTCTCCAGTGTCACTCGCCGTTGGTCTAATGTCTCACTCAGAGCCGGCCGGTAATTCTGACGTAATGCTTTAAGGTCCATTCCCACAGCACGCGTTTTCTCAGTGACATCCACATCCGAAAATTAGCCGTCATGTTATTCAATGGTGTGGTACTCACAGCACGCGTCAGTCTCGGCGACATCAGAACTACATTTTTGACACGCGACAAAATTAGAACCAGGGCTATTTCAACGCGTTGTCGCCGAACTATCGACCAATCGGAGGGGATAGAAATCGTTAGCCCGGTTACGTTGAGGGGAATCCCGTCCGTTGAATTGCTGAAATGGCGAGAGTGTCACTGTCATAACGCGTGCTGTGAAAATGCACCAAACTGCAAAAAGTTGTGGTTTGCAGTTGTGGTTGTCGCGACGCGTGCTGTGGAAATGAAGGTATTCCCAACTCCTTGTCAGCCAGTCGAGGCCAGTCTAATTATAATTTCTGACTCGAAATTTTCAAATGTCTGCCAACAGTTCAGGACGGATGTAACAATAGATAAAGGAAGTAATCACAAAATAAAAGATATTGGCACAAGCATAATCGCTTGGGAAAGCAAAGTATCACCTCTTGTTCAGGGTCATTTCTTGAATAAAAAGAGAGAATATTTGAGCTGCAATGCTGTAATCATCTGCATTAGCGGCAATGAAGAAACGAGTATCAGTAGTCATATTGTAATGAAGTATAGACACATTGAAGAATATCAGTAACTGCTGTGAATCAGGAATTTCCCGTTATTGGCCTAACAGGCCTTGATATTATACTGATGCATTTTGACATATTTTTATATTATGAAGACTTGACACCTTTAACCAAAGCGACTTTTCAATATGATATATGGTCAAACCTACCGAATTTAGATATCTTTGACTAGCTTTGGTTAAAGGTGTCATACATGTATTTTACATATAAAGGGAATTCCCTCAGAATATCACCAAAATTTCCAAAAACAAACAAATGTAACACTCGTAATATTTTGTTTGAACACCTCCTTTCTTTAGGCAGAGAAACGTGCCCAAATTAGTGCAAATATTCAAATTCCACGAATTCTGGCACAATAGGTAGGCTTTTGAATCAAATATTATACTTACTGATTGAGGAATCAACATAACTGAACATTGATTATCCATGGAAAAAATATAAAAAAAACTTTTATTATTATTTCTTTTTTTTTGTTCTCTAATTTTGGTACATCCTAACTTCAGCAACAACGTTCAATCCCTCAACCTCGCCACCAGGGGTCGCTCCACGAACCCCTGTACGACGGTCGCTGAAAGTGGGTCCCATAATACATTGAAAAATTCTTTCACGTGGCCCCTTCAGGTTCCATTGGAACATATCCTATTCTTTATAAAACGTCAGTCAGGAGTCATTTTCATGGCCAGTGTCATAACGTCATGACGTCAGAATAGAAAATGTTTCGCAAAAATGCTTAGGGGGTTGTCCATAGTTGCGGATTTTTGGTCCCCCTCAAAATCTTTGAAGTTAATATTCCACCAGGTTTGACCCCATGAGAATTTTTATTGGCTTATTGTTTATTAATATTTGTAATATCATTCAGTTGACTGGTTGATTTGCTTCAAATCAGTACATGGTATTTTGCCAGTTAGATTGGCCAATGCTTCTCTATGTAGATGGAAGTGCGAAAGTGTGGCTGTAAATTGGAGCCTTTTTCAGCTTGCGAGCACATGGTATATTTTGCAGTGGGAAAATGAGTTTGAAATTCGCGTGGTCGACCCCCTATTTTCTTTGCCAATTTCTGTTGATCCTTCGACTGGGCACAGTGTCGGTGAGTTTCAAAGCAATCGATTGTCAAGTTTTTTTCTGTGATGGGGAGAGAATATGACCTATTTTGGACCAAATTTAGAGGATTTTCCTGAAGTTTGGGGCATGTTCAGTAGGGGTTATGGGGACCCTGATTTCGGTCAGCTATGCTTACATCTGTCTCAGCTTCATGGCAAGAGCCTACTCTTTCAGAAAATATATAGTTCTATGGGGGTTCTCTCAAAACACGGTTGCTGTTTGGCATATAATTAACCAGCCTACTGTTTAATTTCAGATGCCTTGGCTCTTCTATAGACTGCAACCTTAAAGAGTTCTGGTAGGCTACGTCATCTTTCAGACGCGCTCGTAACATCCATGACGTCGGGACGTCGGCTTGATTTCCACAGATACGCTCTCGTTATGTTCTAAATTCTAGGGTTTTGTGTGCTATCCAATGGTCGGTCGTACTGCTGAACGCCGTCCAAGAGCATAGTAGAGAGGACAGGACCGGATGGCTCTGGTTTCGAGATTGTTAATCCCTCTAATTTGAGCTGTTTGAGACAAGAAACGAGAAGAGACCTTTGAAAACGCGATTTGTCGAAGAACGAAAAATGACTTAGCTGATGTCCATGCCAAAGCAGCTGCTCAGGAAGCTATAAATCGAACGGATGACTCTCGAGCATCTATCAGCACAATCAAGGGAATTATTAAGAGAGAAATACGGTTACGATGGCAGAAATGCTGGGAATATGTGGATATAGGAAGGGAGTATTTTCATCTGCACCCTAAAGTGTCCACTTCCAGATACAGGTCAGTCGCTCCCCGGTATAAAGAGGCAAGATACTTAGGACTGACCACTGGTCACTGCAGACTAAAAGCACACATGTACAGACTCAAACTGGTAGATAGTCCTCTGTGTGAATGTGAGCAGTCTTCTGAGACCCTTGAACATGTTCTCCAAGAATAACCTCTTTGGACGACGGCAAGGGAGATAATGCAGAATACTATTGAAGTACACTACGTCAAAGCCAATACCCCTTTAAGGCGGCTCCCTGGTTTCAAGAATGATTGTTCTGCGCAGCTTTTTGCGCATACCAATTACCTCCCTTGTAAACGTACTCTTGTGAGCGAATGGATAGAATGAGATACTTTGACATGCAGCGTTTACGTTTCAGCGCAATCTCCTGGCTTCGATTGCATATACCTTTCGTCTAAACGGCTGCAGGAATGATCTCTGCCGCACCGTAATAAAAATGTAGAACGGAAGGAACAGTTCGTATGATTCGATGATATTCCATTGGTTTGGCGTTTTGATTGGCATGGATCACCAGCGCGTGATGGATAATGCATGAATGAAAGAACGTACCGGTTCTATTTTCAGGTTGTAGTCATAGATACCTACCCCTCCCATCCACGTCATTTTTTCAATGAAAAGTCCGCCATTGTGTTGCTAAGCCGCGCCACAGCTCTGTAAATTTTGTAAAACTGCTCTATCCAAAAAGAGTTCGTTTGCGTTTGTCTTGATATAATACCGTGCTGATGTTATTCATGACATAATTGAAATATATAATGGCATGGTTGACATAATTGCATAGTTAGAAACTAAATTATGTGACATGTTTCGCGTAATACACCGCGCGCATAATAATGTAACAGCTCATTACATTTTTGTTGCCTGTGGGTGAGATTAGGTTTGGAGCTGTTTGTAAAAAGCGGAAAACGGATCGAGGCTTGGTGAATGGTTTCAGCGGTTCGTTTTATGAACAATTGATAAATTATCGCTTGTGACGTCATGACGTCGAATGACGAATTCTTTGTTGGCGTAGCATTTGTCGACGTCATGACGTTGTATTGTTGGGACGTCATGCAAAATGGCGGGAAAAAAGTGTGTGAGTAGGTAGATTCAGACACCATTCACGCCATTATTTGGATGCCGACCTACCTTAAATTTGAGTTATTCAAAGAGTATAAGTTATATGGAATACATATTAAGAAAATGAGAAAATTGACATGACTTTTGAATATTCTGAAAACAATTATGTCTCAAGTATTGAGTGTTTTACATAGTATTCACATTGTACCAATTTGCCAGAGGTACACGTTATACAAGCTGGAAATTAGAAAAAGTAATACGCTATGCCTCAATTTTTATATCATTTTTATAATTTTTATAATATAGGATGAGCTTCCTGAGCTATACAAAAAATATGAGGAAAATGACATGACTTTGCACCCAAACCAGGGAGCCACCTTAATAGAGCGACGCTACGACTACAGAAATCTGTTAGTCCCTGATCCCAGCTCTCAGATAACCCGGAATTTAGTCAAGCAAGCAGTGACTACATTTGTGACAGCTATTGATTCACGAATGTGTGACTCAGATCAGCATAAATAAGAAACATTAACTGTATATATGTTTTGAGTTTTATTTTGATATGACAGGCACTTGCGCTATTGGGTACCGGAACCGGAAATGTAAATACGGTGAGAAAATACCAAGTTTTCGTTTAATTGTTACCTGTGGGATACCTGAAATTACCCAGTGACCAGCATTGGCTATGAAATAGAGCCTCCAATTAGACAGCCACAACAACATTTGACCTCACAATTTGGTAAATAAGTTTGCTTGAATCTTCGGGGTATATTTCAACGCCTTATTTCAATGTATTCATAAGAAAACAAAATCGGCAAACTTGAGATTTTCTAGCGGAGAAATGGTATAGATTTTGACTGTCAGTCGCCGACTTCGATCAAGGAAAAATAACACTTCACTTTCCGTGTCCGCCGACGCACTTCGCCGTATGCCATTTCAAGCCACGAACTCAGTATCTTTCTTCCGAAGTTGATGGAGAATATGTTTAAAATTACCCTGGTAATAATTATCAGGTCAACTAACGCGTAAACGTCGGTGAGTTTTCCATTCCTGATCTGGAAGTGAAACTGTGTGCTTTATTTCTCATCGCCATTGAGGGAAGAAGAACTGCCCACTTTACGTTTGTCGGAAAACCAGGCATTCTCCTGCTCAAGAGATCCGAGTGTAGCTAACACTTTGATTACCATCGCAACCTCAGTGCAGAGACAGAACGCATCACAAATACCCGGGATATATCTATACAGCAGGAACATCCTTGGAAGTTCGTCAATCTCTTAACGTACAACAACAACATCCACGTTCCATGTAAAAATTACCTTTCCAATTTCGAGCATTTCTTTGCAAAAACGTATCAATTCTCATCTGCCTTCGCCCAAGAACGATACAGACTCACAACATTACAATTGTGACCAACTAGGCAAGTTCCAGTGCCTAAATCTTCCTAGTTTCCCACTCTTGATGTACAAAGGTTTCTGCAGCTCCATAGCTCAGGACGATTCCAATAACCCCATCCTCCTTCGTAGGATGGGGTTAATAAAAAGCTTCCGAAATGAAAACAATGTTATATTGTATTTTCTTCGGCTAACAATCCGGTGGAGTGATACAAATATGGGCCAAGCAAATCGGTCCAATTTCTGGAAATCCTACCCAGCTCAACTGACGTCTGTCGGTGTTAATGATCCAACGCGTTTTGTGATCAATAGTCTATATTCATTCTCAAAAGTGGAAACATATCAACTGAGAGCGTCGAGTTATAAGGACTGATTTTCGCATTTTGCAGTTTCATCGGGATATAAACTGTCAAATGATGTGGTTCAAATTTCACAAGTTTACAAATTTCGTATCCCCTATTTACTCCGTGTAGTACGCAGGCAACATCTTGATATATGATATACACATACTGCTTATATATGTTTTAGCAAACTTAGCAAACTTTTTTATTTTGGACATCAATAACAGCGGTAACAGCATAATGAAGTTGGCTCAGCTTTCAGGATATCACTAACTGTCCAACTGTACAACATGTGACACAGCGACCACAGATTTTTCAGGGCATTTTAAACTTGATATGAAACTTTCTGTATGCCATTCATCGAAGTCGGCGATCGTTTGTGGTAGTTGTCGACCTCGTGTTTCGGGTAAGAATAATAACAATATACAGACAGTGAAACAACACACGGAGAAGATTGTCCCTGGAATCCAGACTCCAAATTGCACCTGTCAAATAGACAACTCATGTTCCATATAAGCAAAAATAAGATGAATATTAAAGACTAAAAATCTCCCCTCGTGATCATAAAATACACTGCTAGAACTTGAACTTTGAACAAACACAAGTTGTTAAACAAGTCATTAATGTCACAGAGGCAATCCCCAATGTATTCATTCCATTTCATAGACCTATAGGTATTGCTGACTGACAAAACCTTTTCTGTTTCTGCACGTATACGAATAACGTTTTAATTGTCTTTCTTATTTTAGAATTGACTTCAAAGTCCTCAGCAAAGTCAAGCAATTATATCATAAACCATTCGACATACAGTCAGTAATTCACCTGACAGACTGGGCGCTTAATAAGTTGAATGGACGTAACATAAACGTACACCGTAAGTGTCAGAATTTGTTCTCCAATCCTCAACTTACCAGATAGCTCGAAAACGGCGCTAAAAGTGCTCCGATATGGGCTACAAACCCCGTCAAACCTATCCCCAGGCCTCTGTCATATAAATAAAATAAATGATTAGTCGGTTTACGTTCTAAGGTCATGAGAGGGAATACATTAACCGTCGTATAATATTATGAAGGGGAATAGGTATTGCTTTTAAGTCGTTATTTTAGACGCAGACTACAGGTGAATAAATAAGAAATAAGAATGAACCACTCTCGAGAACTCAATAGAGAAGCTTTCTGTTCGAATCAGCAGGGAATTCATAATCTCTATGCCACTAAATGTCATCGTGATCTCATGTAACCCATCATACTACTTCTACGTTATCATTCTCTTGTCTTGTTCAGAGTTGCTTGAAAACTGTTGACCTCTTCTCTCTTGCAGGAAACAAGCCTATGTTTATGTATACTATGATTGTCTTTTTGAATTTGGTGCTAATACTGTTATATGGAATATGGAATAGGTCTTTGGATTATGGACGCGGATATTCTCTAATGGACGACGGCTGAATTATGAATGACGGTCCAGACGCTTGTAATTACTTGCATGTGGAATCCAGCAACATCATATACCAGCAGCAAATAATAATTATTAGAAATGATGTACATTGTGAAATGCACAATGTCGAGGATATATATGTTGAAGACGTTCTACATGTATATTGCACGAATCTCGCTCGTTCTCTGATATTAGACGTTAAAAATGCATATATGCATGTATTAACAATCATGCGAAGGTTTTATACATCCAGCTTCTGTAAATCGGCAGAAATTCGCCGAGTGTCCAGCTTATATTGGACATCGTATTTAGATCCATATCAATTCGTCATACAAGCGTCAGATCCGGTCTTCTAACGTGTTCCTAAACGGAGCATCTCTTTCACACAACAGTGAGCAACAGGATCCAACCAAGTTTCAAATAATAATTCAAATATAAATAGAAATCATTTTCTTGCAGGAGTCCACATTTTGTCGATGATACAGACACGATATCATGATCTTTCTACCGACAAAGTGACATCAGTAATCAGTAAATATTGTTTGTTCCAAATAAAAGTCCCGACATGTGTATCAGTCCAACATGCACTGGCCAGTCACGATCCCTTACAGCGTCTTCAGATTAATCCTATCCATGTATCAACATTAGACTGACTTACGCTGATTCCAACCATATCACAAGATAGATGAGGATATGCTTCTGGATAATAATATTATGGAATGTTTGAATGCAAGTCTTGCCTAGGAGAATTTATCATTGATCCTGGAAAAACCTCGACACAATTATCATGCAGATATATCTTGTATTTCTGTTCAACCTGTGCAGTAGATATCTCTTTAACCCTACCAAGTCTGCGCTATCTCCGGAACGACAAAAAATGGAGAGCTGAAACTCCGTGACTTTATAGTTTATCATACTGGGGCCATATTGAGCCTATTTACATACCCCCCGGGCAGAGCATCATGAGTAAATTCAAGATGACGGGCATGTGGGGTACCAGAAAAGTGATGTTTTCGTTATGTTTCTTCAAAATTTCTAATTCTTCGCTATGAAAAGTGGGCAAAAACTATTTTATTTCACATTACATTGATACTTACTAATTTATCATGCAGTTTTTGCAGGGAATTTGCATAAATGAAAAATCGGAAAATCTGACCAGAAAATCGGCCAAAGAATGCCGTTTTTGGAAATGACGTCACTGTGACGTCATCAAAGCGGCCATCTTGGATTGTTTTTTACATTTTCTGGTAGAGCTTGACCCAAGGGTATAGTGCGGTAAGTTTCAGCTCCCTAGCTCAAGGGGTAAGAAAAATAATTAGCCCCCCCCCCAACTCCTCCCAGGCCTGGACAGGACCCCAAAAGCCCAGGCCAGATAGGGTTAAAGATGTCCAAAATGTTCAAATTCTCAGCAACAACTTTTTTGGAGTATAATGAATGTATCACAGCTTGTATTGCTCTATTATTGTGAGATACATGTAGCCTAAATGAAGTTTCATGAATATCTGACAGTGAAAATATCTCAAGGACAATTTTCATACTATTTCCATGATTGCTCGAAACAGACGGCGACCAGAAAAAGAGAGATTCCTGCACCATGTATTTACCTCACGTTTGTCGGTAATACTTCCGAGGTTTGCAAGAATGTTACCATAAGTGTTCCGGAGCTCCCAAATTTACCGAGCGTGGTTAGAGCAGTTACCAACAAATCTGGTCCTGATAAGGAGAGAGATGAAAATTTAATATAAATTAAATTAATTCATGTATTTCTAATCATGAAAATTGCACAAGAATACTGGTAACGGAATGCAAATAAACTTAACGGAAAGTGGAGGTACAACGGAAATAAAACATCGCAGGTGACCGTGTGCAAAAGTTATCCAAAGAGATATAAGGATAAAAGCATAACCTGGTACGGGATTGGTCAACAGGTGGAGACCGGCCTGCTAGTTGGAAAATATGGGATAAATTCATAAATGATATTTGTAAACGTCACAAACCTCAAGTCTCTTCTTTCAAGTTCTGTTGATATTTCTCCAAATCATTTTTCGATTATCATTCTGTGTGGAATTGTTTAAAGATGACCGCGCCCATGGGAATTTGCGTTTCTCAGATATTTGCTGATCAACAATATCATTCGATTCCACCGTTGGAGTTTAAACATATGAATTTAATGCTGGCACGAACTCAGCAAAGTTGCTTTTCTTGGTTGAGATATGGGTATTTAACCCACATGAAGATAGGAGGAATATTAGTTCCTTTATACATGAACGGACATCCGCGTCTCCCTCACAGGATCCAAGATTCTCTCGATTCAAATTAAGTCTTGGTTCCAACAGTTTCAAGTACACTGTTAAAAGGATTTGGTCAATTTGACCATAACTTCCATGGTTCAGACACGACAGCCCATAAATTTTCTGGTCAAATCACTGTTTGACCATGGCACTGATGGTTCTTCTGACCATACTTGGTATGGTCTGTCGCGTCTGTACCATATCGTTCTAACAGTGTATTAGAGCTATTTTCGTTATTGACATGAAACTCGAGTATCATATTCACTTCTAGCCAGATGGTATTAAGTGAATGAGTTCGACTTAACTTCAGGAAAACAATTGCATATGTGGATATTTTTATGGGCTATGACTACGGTAGAGCTTTCTTCAGAACAACATACAAATTATACACATCATTGCCCTAATGAACAGACGTGCATTTACAAGCAAATACCGATAAATACCTAGAAATAATTAGCATTATCCACAGTCGATGAATTGTTGAATGCCTTCAACAACAGAACCCACTGAGAGAACAAGATGATAGCAGCTACTTGATATTTACTTCAATGTGTTAATTCTCAACGATGACATGTCGAATATATGCCCAATTTCTATAATGTCTCCACAGCCATGAACAAACGTATCGAAACAGTTACCTTCAGTCGTGTTGACGATTACTGCCAGAAGCAACATAGCACCGGCAAATATATGAAAAGCTAGATTACACGTCTTCCTCCCAAACCTAGGGAGGGAAAGTGGCCATGGAAATTGAATGAAAATACATTAACATAATTTTTGAATGGCAAAAACGAGTGTGTTTGAAGATCAGAGGCAAGACTCTTGAATTTGCAATTTCTTCTCCATTCAACACGACGAAGTTGCAAATCAATACATTATTGCATTACTGCAATATTAACATGAACTGTTTCAGAAATATACGTTTCTGAGCCTTGTTCTGTCTAGAGACGGGTATCGTTCTTCTTATGTCCATCGTCAAGTCGTATTCAAAGTCAAGCACGTATCATCAAAAACTAATAATTCCAGGATATTATTAACATTGAAAGACCCAGGTTCAATGAACTGATCACATCTGTCTCGTAAGGTATATTACGTTGTAAATGGAAAGTTCGAGAGGCGCTCACCTGTCAAGTGTGAACATACAGAGTAGATAGCCAGGTATTTCTACGGCTCCATTCAGTAAGACGTTCAAGAAGCGATCTCCTGCCAGAGATGACGACATGAGAAGTAATCCATAGTACAACATCACATCAACTGTTCTGGTAAACATAGAAATATCTTCAAAGTGGTTGCTTCGTTCAGTTAGATGTCCATACCCATTTGGGTCTTAATATCTTTACACGCTAAATGCATTAGGATTGTGAATGGCGGCTGTGCATAAACCTATATTATTTTTACAAATTATGCTGGATCCCTAGCAATCAAATAAAGTAAATAGATTTTCCTGATTTATCATAACATATAAAAAATCTAAAAAGTTGGTCATTTTTGGGGTTCGTTCGTTTGCTTTACTGCTCCTTCAGTATTGTGGGTGTGGTAGACGTGGCGTGACATACGAAATACCGCTACAAGTGATTCCATAAAAAAAGTGTTTACGTCATGAACCTTGTTTCTAAGTAAGGGTCACAGAAATATCTACTAATCTTGCCCTCCGCAAGAAACATCGTAATTTGCTGCAAACAATATAAAATTTCTCAAAAGTTTCAAAGGATGTATGTCGCGTCTCACGTCACGGGTTCTGTTTTCAATTTTGTGTTCATATCCCAGAGTAACTCCCCTTCCCCGGCTTTACGTTTCCTCAACAAACAAACAATTCACAATAATAGGTATTGTGAAATATAGAAGATTCCAAAATTTTCAGATAACATATGATACGGGTTCTCTCCCAGGAATATTTAATCATGAGAGAATACTGTTGCAGTTGTCGTTTCTTCCATATTTAACCAAACAATTTTCGGTCCGTCGTTCACTTGCGAAATATTATGAGTAGGCTCTGCTGGTGGGCCCACATGAGGCGAGAAAATAATTTACACAGAGCGATGTGACTGAAATGCAAACTCAATCCCAGTCAAGTACGTTGTATTTGGACGTTTACTATGTAAATCCCACTCTATTTGTCCCAGGAATACAAAGATATACTCACAGCATATATGTACAAATCAGAATATATCGTCTCAGTCTTGTATGCTTGAATAACAGTAGTATATTTCCCTTTTCCATGGTTTCTGATGCCGGGAGCATGCGTTTCTCCTCTGGATCTCGCTCCGTCTCCATGTCGTTCCTTTTTGCTTGGGGAGTCAGTTTGCTTATAGCCGACTCATTCATGCACTGTCCGTTGCTTAAATGTTGGGATATCTTAATCTGTTCGTCTATTTCTTCGTCCCCATCGACTATACTGTCTCCCGCGACTATTTCTAGTTCCTGCTTTGACTCAAGTACATTTAATTCATCTCCATCAAACTCATCGACCCGGGTTTGTACTTGCGATTTGTAGTTAATGTTATTAAACCTTGCTGCTCGCTTCAATATCTTTATGGCCTCGTGGTGCCTGTTCATGACGAACAACCATCGAATAGATTCCTCTGTAACGCTGAACGAGAAAATACAAAGAAGAACTAGGCAAAAATGTTCGGACAATTTGATTAAAATAAATAATACAGAATAATTATGCAACAATTAATCACAGATCACTTTACCACGTGGTATCGTTTTGTGTACAAGCGATTCAATTCATGGTAATTAACTTATACCCACAGCCCTTATATAAAAGAATTACCTGAAAACAATTAGCTGAAAAGGGAAATAACTACTGATGCCATAGTGTGCAAATATGTCTACATCATGAGCTTTCTCTTCGCAAAACATAGCATGCTTACAACGTATGAGCAATAACGATCAGGGAAAAACTCGATAGCGCCAGTTGAAGATATCTCCAACTGATGGAGCGGAACACGAAAGCCATAAGTGTAGCCAACATAATGCCCGTCGCCCAGACCAATTTGGACAACATCGTCACGACGGCTCGTTGATCCGTGGGGAAAAGCTCCAGTGCCATCACGCACATTGTGATGTTTACACCCTGATAAGATAAAATATGCTGTCATTGTAACTGTAGAATTACACATTCGCTATAATAAGTAGACATTTATCATATTGTTATTACTATTATAGGAGAGAGAGAGAATTAAGTTTTAATGTCACATTCAGCAATATTTCAGCTATACAGCGACGATATTATTATTATAGCATTCGGTCGAACTTGTAGGAGTCTTACTCAAGATTTTCAACGTTAAATAATACTGTAGAATTTGTCTAGAATTTTGTTTTTGTTTTTTTTTCTATATCTTTCAAGGAGCATATCTGTACGAAACTACTTGACTGTTAAATGAGCTGAGTGAGAGGAATGTTTCATATAATAAGTCAGTAGCAGGTGCTCATCTTGCACCTCCCTCCAACACACTCCACTACAGACACAAGTTATATGTTAATAGTACTGATGAAATGCTGATCAAGAAAATGTTTGTTAACAAAAAAAAATCACTACCCCATGGAATAATTTGAACTACCCTATATTGACAACAGTTTGCTGGAAGTAGTGTAAGCGTATTGAACCGCCATATACTTCTTAATGATGGCCCAATCCGTGTGAACGTCAATTTATATTACTCGGCACTGATAGCGAATTGTCACCAAGGATTGTATGTGTATTTCAAGAGCATGGCGTCATTTAAACGTCCCTTTCCAAATGTCAAAACTCACGAAAAACGGGATATCCTTCTCAGTAATGATCCGAGTTTTTTTTCTCAACTTTATTATATATTGCATAGCATTAATAACGGTTTCATTCCGTATCATCGGTTTTGGTATTACAACGGAATGATGTCACTTGTGGACGGTATCCATATGTCAAATGAATACAAATACTTCGTTCCATAAAATGTGGTATGTGTAATGGAACAGCCGCATCTTTGCTATGACTGGTGAGTGAGTGAGTAGGATTTAACGTCGTTTTCAACATTGCTATGACTGACCCAATCTATCTAAATGTTATTGTGTGTTGCTCAATAACATCAACATTGTCATT
>JAVTVY010048273.1:0-24457 GCA_036873755.1 Hanleya hanleyi | reverse complement strand
GGAAAAGTGGTGCTGACACTTGCTTTCCGACAAATCCGTTCTCCTCACTTCGTATAATAATGTACGTCCCTTACGAGTGCCATACGCCCAGCTATGCCGACTACTACAAAAAACAAACGGGAGGCGGCATGTCCATGTTTAGTGGGGCACGCATGCAACGTGGACATGGATTGGGAAACATACTGGGGAGTATCGTCAAAACATTCCTGCCCATGGTGACACGGGGTGTGAAAACGGTAGGGAAACAAGCGGTACAAAGTGGATTGCGCATGGCCGAGGATGTGATGGAAGGCACAGCACCCCGACAAGCCTTCAAACGCCGGGCTAAAGAAGCCGGGGGTGTGTTGCTGGCCAAAGCCCTTAAAAGACAAAGACTGACACCGCGAAGAGTCAGTCGACGGCCCACCCACCGACGACGCACACCCCAGAGAAGGACTAAACCCCAGAAGAAGAAGAAGAAGAGACGTAATAGTAGTAGGAGAGACATTTTCGCATAATGGCCTTCATTCACTCCGAGTCATGTCCGTCTACCAACAGTGAATTGGATTTGTGGACTATTCCACCCACTCAAACCAGTGTAGCCGAAGGACGTTGGGTAGAACATCGACCCCTGGCTAGCCTGACGGGCGTGGGTCCCGTAGAATTTTCCATTCAAAACAATGATACGGCCTACCTGGATTTAGCCAACTCCTACTTGTACGTCAAAGCTAAAATAACGAACAGGGATGGGACGAACCTAGCGGTCGAAACAAATGTAAGCCCGGTGAATCTTTGGCTGCACTCCCTGTTCCAACAGGTGGATATCAGTCTGAACGATAGACTCATCAGTACGTCCACCAATACCTATCCGTATCGAGCCTACCTGGAGACGCTGTTGTCGTACGGCAGTGATGCCAAACTATCACACTTACAAGCTGAGCTGTACCACAGGGATACACCCGGATACCACAACTATCTACTCCCTGGCAATACTGGGTACGCCAGACGCAAAAGATTAGCAAGCGAAAGCAAGTCCATCGATATGATGGGACGACTGCACGCCGATCTGTTCATGCAAGATCGCTACATGATGAACGGTGTAACCATCAAGATCAAGTTGATCCGTGCCTCACCTTTGTTTGCCTTAATGGCCGGTGGGGCGGAAGCTCTCGAGTCCAAGATCGTCATTGAAGATGCAGTCCTGTTTGTCCGTACGGTAGATTTGCAACAGGGGGTGTTGCTGAGTCACATGCAAGCCTTAGCGAAAAAACCAGCCCTGTATCCCATCCGACGCGTACAGACCAAGGTGTTCTCCGTACCCGCAGGGACGATGATGGCCAACAGAGAGAATTTATTTCTAGGAGATCTGCCTAAACGTCTTACCGTGGGGTGTGTGACCAACACCGCATTCAATGGAGCTTTGGCTGAGAATCCGTTCAAATTTCATCATTTCAACATCAACTTTGTGGCACTGCACGTGGCCGGCCATCAAATTCCAGCCCGACCCTTACAACCAGACTTTACTAACGGAAACTATGTGCGGTCCTACATGAACCTGTTTATAGCCACAGGACAAAACAACCAGGACGAAGGCAATACCATCAGTCGAAAAGACTTTAGCCGTGGGTACACATTGTTCGCCTTTGACCTCACCCCTACCTTGGAACACGATCATCAACTGGCTTTACTGAAGAAAGGAAACCTACGGTTGGAACTGCGTTTCTCCGTGGCTCTACCCAGCACCATCAACGTGATTTGCTACGCCGAGTTTGACAACGTCATCAGCGTGGATGCGCAAAGAAACGTGCTGTGTGACTTCGCCAACTAAACCATGGATACAGAACAGCTGATGCGCATACTCCAGCGAGATCCCAAGATCCCCTTTCGAGGTGTATTTCCACGCAATGTGTTTCCCATCCACTCCACCACCCCTGCAGCCTACATCCTAAATACAGACCCGAAGAGTCGACCCGGTGAACATTGGATAGCGGTGTACGTGGACACCCAAGGCCAAGGCGAATACTTTGATTCCTACGGACTTGCACCTCTCCATGCCGATTTAGTGAAATTCATGGACGTCTCAACGACAGAGTGGCGTTGGAATACGCAAAGATTACAAGGCCCCTTGAGTAGTGTGTGCGGGCAGTACTGTGTGTTTTATCTCACTCACCGGAGTAGAGGACATTCACTGTCCACCATTGTACATATGTTTGATGATTATTGTCAAGCCGAAGACCGTGATGTCCTGGTCTATGACTGGACGGCCTCTCGGTTTAATGTGCATGCGCCATTTCTCTGGTTAACTTAAAACATGTACTGCGCAGACCCCATATTATTATCACATTATATTGTTATGACGTTCTGACGTGAATCATTGTTGAATAAAGAGTTGAAAAAACACACAAAAAATGATTTTGACTCTCTCTCTCTTTATTTAAGTCAACAAGAAGGATATATACAAATAGAATACAGGTGGTATGTACACATAGAATAGTAGTAGTAGTGATTAAAAAAAGTTCTGCCAGGAGTAGGATTTGAACCTACGCAGGGTATCACCCCACCAGTACTTAGAACTGGCGCCTTAGACCACTCGGCCATCCTGACTTTTACAGTTTTTATAACTCGTGACTCCACAGTTAATGTTCCACATTTTTTTTTACAAGTCCAAGTAGGTAGTGCTGACACCGTCGGCCAATACTTTTCGTTTGGGATAAAAGAAAGTAAAGGCGTCTCGTTGCTGGATATAGGTGCGCATCTGATGGCCCACCACGCGAAATCCTCGATTCGTGCCACTCGCACTGGCCTGGCTTTGCAACACGTCCAGGTAAAGAGCTTTGTCGATGTTGGGATCGCGCCGGTTCACTCCTTTGCAGCTAAACTTATTTTCGTCTCCCCCGTAACAGTAATACGTCTTGGAGGAGAGCGCAATCATAGCATCCCCACTCCACTCCAGCTTGAAGAGCCCGGGCGTCCGCTTATCATACTGGTAATGGTCACGTCGCGGTAACCACTGGTCCCGTTCCATCTCATACTGGTGCCGTAACTCGGGTTTCACCAGGGACTCCCAATCCGCATTAGAGACGGCCATGTAGGCCGAGTCCGTGTCCATCTCCATGAGTTGCCAGTCTGATGCATTAAAATAGACACCCATAAAGTCATATAGAAACTGCAGCATGCGCAGCTTGGCCACCTGGTATACCATACATCCAATCTGCAGGGGTAAGTTGTAACGGATAGTCTTCTTGGCTAAAGTGATTTCATACGTGTCGTCATCGATGACCTCCACCGACCGAAAGAGAGGAGAATTCACCTTTTTGCGGGCTTGAGGCGTCGTACAAATGTTCACGTTCACGTGCTTATCCTGGTTGGTTACTGTTTTGCCATAATAGCCGTTGCCCGTGAGCTTCCAACTTTCACCGATGATGGCCTTACTGGGGTCTTGGTCGCCTTGACGACGGGCAGACGTCACAATGTCGGCATTCGCCGCAAAACAGGCGTGAGGTACGTACTGTATGACTTGGTGTATTTTCGTAATCTCCAGACCGTGCCGCATATACCACTGCAATAGCGGAGTGCCCAACAACATCTTCTCTCCCCACATACTACCAATGAGCATGCGACGCGGATGCGGTAAACACTCGTGTTGATCTGCGTAGGCTCCCATGGTGGTCCCAATATCATCTCGACCCACCAGCGTGTTCTTAAAGATGGGCGGGCACTGGGCGAAGACAGGTTTGAGAGTGTCGGGAACATGCAAATCACATTCGACAAAGCCGTACAGGGTCCCCGAACGAATGGCGTCGAACATCTGGGGTAGACTCAGCAGTCGACGACGACTCAACGGATACTCGCGCTCTTTTAAGAAACGCCGTAAATGAGGTAGAGCCTCACACAGGGTGTGAAATTGACACTCCCACATCTCAATGAGATGGTAACCTCTCTCTTTCACATAATCCGCGTTCTCCACCACTTCTTTCCGTAATTCCTCACCTGTTTTACCACGTCGGTCGTTGAAACACCCAGCACTAAAATGGCATCCGTGACCGTGCCAATAGCAACCGTAAAATTGGAATACAGTGGGTGTGTTACCCACCAGGGCAAACCCATCGACGGGGAGGCGACGATCGCCTATGCGCTTCTCTGTGGCGTTGGTCTGGTGTCGTATAGTAATTCCCCGTCGATAGGCTTCCCAATCTATCCACTGGTCGGCGAGATGTTTGGAAGAAGCGCGTTGGGGCGTAAAATGCCGCCCTTCGGCCAACCAACGTGTATAATGTCCACTGGGCATAGGTTGGGCGAGTGACCACAAGTACAACGCATTGGCATCGAAACCGATAATCTTTGCACAAGATTTTCCACCCGGCAGAGTAGTCACGTCCTTCTCGTGATAACGGTGGAATATAAGACTGGGACCACCCACAATGTTCGCCTTTAAACACTCATGCATGTCCGCATCTTTCTGCTGTATCAACGAAAAGTACGTGGGACACGCTTGAAAAAGATGGCGAAGCGCCACACCCGGTAAACTTAAACACTCCTTGAAGATGTCCACATGCATTTCACGACGAAACAGTTGAACCATTTTCTCAGCCGCTTCCAGGAAAGGAACCACATCCAGGTTATTATACCATATGAGGAAATCTCGCATCGTCTCCATGTGTTGGTCGTTCCATACCTGCTGTAGTTCACGGTACGCGTCTTCCGGACATTCCACTTGCTTCAAATCGTTAAAGAAGGCCTGCCGCGGTGGCAACTGTGTTTCCGCCAAACGGTCGAGCGTCGATATATACGTGTAAGGGAACAGACCTTTCGTTTGTGCACAGTCATACGCCTTCACCCACTGATCATAACTATAATTAGGCGCTAGGTAGTTGCGTACATCCAGGAAACGGAGTGATGTGGTAGTCAGGGCCATATGATTATTGATCTTCTTGATGACCGACTTGATGGTATTCGCCTGGGCCAAGTAAGGGTAGAGAAATTCCTTCACCATATTTAAATCATAGCGACCCGAGTTGAACCCCAGCACCGGTAACTGGCCTAGGTATTGTAAAAAACGCGCTTTCAATTTCTCGGCATACGGTTTGGGTAAAGGCACATCATCCTGCGACTGCATAGGCTCCGACTGCGACTCCGACTCCGACTCCGACTCTTCATCATCACTAAACGCTACACCCGGTATAGGAATCCGATCGTCCAGTTGGTCCAGTATGTCCTGGAACTTGCACACCAACAATTCCGTACTGGCCGCGCTGACTTCTTCTAAATACCCCATCATGCGGGAGATTAACTCATGGGCATCACCGGTAGACACGAAACAGACCGGTGCAGCGTCATAGCCAGGTACGTTGCTGGAAATGCTCACACTGAGGGGAATATGGCGCTGCGTCCACTGTGTTTTGGATGAAAACAAGTCCATGGGCTCCAACAAGGCCTCAAAATCATAACACGCCCGGTACGGAAAATAACGGTCCGCCTCCGGTATGATGAGACCCTCATCGGCCAGTTCCTCGAAAATAGTAGGCGTATTATGATACACACCACCAGGATAGACTCGCTTCACAGCGTTCGTACAAATCTTCTCGTGTCGATGTAAGTTGGAGGTACGGTGAAACACCCGATGGCATTGGGCGCAACTGTAAGACTCACAATACTGGCTCATATTGTGTATCAACGAAAAATGACTCACGCCATTGTAGTCGAACACATTCACTTTCATGGTAGAAGCGTACCGTTCTGTGGAACGACGCACCAATTCAGCCACCAATGTATCGTCCTCCTCCCGTTGTAATCGGTATACAAAGATATTGATGTTAAATAAGGTTTCCACGTCATCCAAATTCTTGAAAGGAACGCCACGGAAGTGACGCTCATCCATGTCTTGCTGCTCTAAGTACTGTTGCCAATAGTGATTGGCCACTCTGTCACAAGTCTTGGGGTCACACTCGTCCACATGTACGGCCAAACACCGAAACAAACATTTCCGATCTTTGTAGGGTCCATGTCTCCCTTGCGTTAATGCATACAGGCCGCGTCGACGAAACAGCCAAGGAGGGAGTAGTACAGGAGCACCGATAGGATGATCTCTCATTTTCGTGACGAAAAATGTGACGTTGGTCACCCTTTCCACAAGCCATTCGGAATTGGGACGTTGCAACAGGGCCCATTGCAACGGATCCAACGTAATCAATTGTTCAAGCAGTGGCTGCAGGGAAATGTCTTCCGTTATGGTAAACGGCTGGTCAAACACATACGTATTATTACTCGGGTAATAATACCGCAGCTGGTCCGTGTTCTTCTGCCGTAAAATATACCCAAATGTCATATTCAACTTGAACGCTGTCACCTGGTCTCTGAATATGCTCTCAGCGTAAGTAGACAAATACGTGAAGTCTTCCAGTCGAAAGTTATACAAATCCAATAGACGACGGTCACGGTGAAAACAATGGCGTATGGTAGGCCAGTGTCGTTGATAAAGCTGCCTCACACGCTCGTCTTCAGGCAAAACTTCTACAGGAGGGACTGCTGGGTCAAAGGGAAAATGTTCTCCACGTATCATGCTTCCAAACACACGGGGCAGGGTGGCTGGTTAGAGGTAAGGCAGGAGCTGATCAGGCAGGCTGGCTGGACAAGTAGGCAGGCAGGAGCAGGCTGGCTGGCTGGTTGGGTGGTTACAGGTGAGACAGGAACAGGTCAGGCAGGAGCTGGAACGGATCAGGCAAGCTGGCTGGACAAGCAGGCAGGCAGGCAGGCAAATCAGGTCAGTGGTGAAAAAACTTCCCAAAGTAATACAATGATTATAACCCATTCACTAAAAATCACCTACTTTTATATGTTTTTCAACCCATTCCCGAACATTCACGAACCCACTCCGACATCTTGCTTTACAACAGGGCCCACAACCACCATTTTCCTTTACAACAGGGACGACAACCACCATCTTGCTTTACAACAGCACCGACAACCGACATCTTGCTTTCCACCATGCCCGAACAGGCCCGAACACACTCGAACACACACGAACATCTCCGAACCACACCGAACACACCCGAACATCACCGAACCAAGCCGCCATCTTGCTTTACAACAGGGCCGACACCCACCATCTTGCTTTACAACAGGGACCACACCTCAACCAATCAAATTCAACCTCACACTTACAATTCAACCAATCAAAAGACTCGTTACAAAACCAACCAGTTGTGACGTCATAGTTACATCCGGGTGAAATGGTTCGAAATCTGCTCTCTACCCACTACTATGGCCCCCTACCAAACTTTCTGCGCTATCTCCGGAAAGACAAAAAATAGAGAGCTGACACTCCGTAACTTCATAGTTTATCATATTGGGGTCATTTTGAGCCAACTTGCATGATCCCCGGAGGAGAGGATCATGGGTAAATCCAAGATGGCGGCCATGTGGGGTCCCAGAAAATTTCTGCTTTTCTGCGATGAAAAGTGGGCAAAAACTATTTTATTTCATAACACATTAATATTTGCTAATTTATCATGCTGTTTTTGCGGAGAAATTGCATAAATAAAAAAATTGGAAAATTCGACCGAAAATGCCGTTTTTGAAAATGACGTCACTGTGACGTCATCAAAGCGGCCATTTTGGATTTTTTACATTATTTGGTAGAGCTTGACTCAAGGGTATAGTGTGGTAAGTTTCAGCCCCCTAGCTCAAGGGGTAAGAAAATAATTAGGGGGGGGCCATGTCGGCCCCCCCAGGCCACGACAGGTCCCAAAAAGCCCAGGCCAGATAGGGTTAACTGTACTCCTTAGTTCATGATCGCACTGTAAACACCGCAATATATAGATCACCTCATTAGGTCGTCGTTGAATCACCACAAAAGACGAATGGAGATATTCCAAGTAGACATGAGGCGGAACATGACATAAATAGTCATGTCAGTGCAATCATAGAGCATCTGGTTCACGTTGTTAGAAACTTTAGTGACATTTACCTCATTAGATTATTGTTGTAAGATCTACAAGTACAACACGTCACAAATTTCTATTTTTTTTTTTGTATAGATACTTCCCTGATGTATTGTCCGGACAGTTAGAAAGATATTCTCACTATAGACTTTGATTTCAATTCAAAATAATGTATTATCGTATTTCATAAATATCCTGTCATAATATGGCATTGCTCTCCACTATATACGTTCAATCGAAGACCATGTGATTATCCACATGGATAATATCTGCTGAATAGACGGACGTAGACGAGATGTATAGAAATATTTAATTGAACTTGTAAAAGCCATCATATCATCTATACAAGGCCGGATTTACTTTTCTCCTCTATTCCTGGGAAGTAAGTGTCGCTTCCAGTGGGCGACAGTAGAAAAGATGGCTTGGTAATTACGTCTTTGCGTAGTTTCAAAGAAGGATTTTATAACTCTTATCCTGCTTCGGCGAAAATGCGAGTTGATTTATTGTATAATCAGTGTTACACGGGGTTGCCTTCTGTTCCGAAACACGTTTCAAGCTTAGCATCTGTTCTTCAACGACGAAGTATTATTATTCTCTTCTAAGGAATCGGACTTAAGACCAAACATATAATTAAACGATTAGCCCAATATCCGATACCAAATCAACCACTGTACCAGCGCTGTTTCAGACAAACTACATGTAACTTTCTTTATGGTGACCTGGTGCCTTGCCTTGTTTCTATTTACTATGTACTTTGAGTTTTAAAGGTTTCAGCATCAGTTTTCATGCCACTAATTCGAAGCCTATACATTCCCAACAAATATAGGTGTTTTTTCGTTCAACTGAATCTTTCACATGCAGGAAGTAGTGTTTCGAACGAATTAATTATTTGGATTATAAATTTGAATATGTTAATCATCTGACAAATTTACGGTCAACTACCTGAATTTCTTTTCGTATATATTGCCAATACAGATAGAAGGCAGTTAATCCTTAAGACGTTATTAACCCTTGGTCGAGCTAGCCGACGGAAATTGAAATATGGCGTTCCGCAGGGCTGCCCACTATCTCAAACTCTCATATACATAAAACGGTATCTGTTTAATATTAAAAAACCCATCCGACATACAAAGAAACCCGTCAAGCTGATTCTTTCAGAAACGCACTGAAGCGGATCTTCGTACAATGTGGGTATATTAGAGAGCCTGTGGACCCCTTCATTAAGGGATCATTCGGGGAAATCAGGGGGTAATTATTACACGAGAAGGCAGACTAATGATAGTATCGGATAGCTGGCACGTCTCCTGAGCACTCTCTATATTATTACGCCTGAGGAGGAACGTCTCACTTGGCTTATACCTGTTAATTAAGGGTAATATCAGGGTTAAACTACTCCATGAGATACTCTGCACTATTTTTTAGCTTTTGGTTTACAGGTACGCAATGTTATCGTCTTTTAATCGTTTATCAGATCACAATATTGGACGACAAAGACTGAGAGGACATAATTTCAAAATGTCTTAATCCCTTCAAGCGTTCACCCCAAATCAGTATGTAGGTATATACACTGTCTCTGTTTCATCTATGTACGTGCGTTAGTCTAGTAAATGGATGTTGAATCAATGAATAATACTTTGTTATTTTTGCATCTGTGTATATAGAGCAAAGATACATGAAAAACATATATACACAGGAAAAAAGAAACGAAAGAAAAATGGGAAAGAAAAGTTCGCGAGTCATTAAAGTCGTTTTTGGTGGAGGGTCGACATGAGTAGGGTTATTAAGAGGGCGTGCGTGCATTATCTGTGTTGTATCTTGTCTTAAGCAGTAGGAGGAGACATGCTGGCAGTAAGAAATTGTGGAGAACGATAAGGGTAATCAGAAACATAGTTATGGGAGGATGATCTGAAGCTCATTATGTCCCCTCTGTTGTTGATCCGGGATCAGGCATCTGGTCAATTAACCCGACCAGTTAATTAATTCTATTTTCTACTATGAGCATTGTTCCGGACTCTGGCCAAAATAGGGTTGTTTCAGAAATTTGTCCTTTATTTATTTTAGCGCAATTCTACATCTGTCATCTTGGACTCAACTTAGTATGGTGTTATCAAGTTTACACGTGGGCAAGTGACGAGATTTGAATCCGGCGTGCGACAAGGTTGCTCGCTACTTCAGATGTATTTCACATCTGTTCCACGTCCGATTAGTATATAGCAGCGCTAGTATCTAGGATTTTCATCGTATTATCATGAATACGCCGTAAATAGTGTCATTTAGGTATGTAATTGGACTTTATGTCCGTTGGGTCTTGAATAATATATAAATAAATATTCTAAAATGGTTTTCAGAATCATCTTCGCGAAATTTGTGAGACGATATCGTTACTTATGCCATATATCCTTCCAACAGAGAAAGCACACGGATATGAATACGCGACATTTCGTTAAGAGACATTAGGCACGCCATTAGGCACGCGAAACAGAGTAAGACATTTGAAAAAAACAGCCATAAATGGGCCAAAAACCAGATTAAAAGATACATACATGTTTAAGAACATGCTGATTGGGTTAAACTTTTAATTTATTTTTAAATCTGTAACGAATATATAATCATACTTATCTGTGCTGCAAAACATGTTTTTTTTATTAGGACTAAATTATATCATGCATATGCATCTGTCTTTTCTAAAATTTGACCTACTTTTTTTGGTTAATTTTGACTGAATTTGAAATCTGGACAATCACACAAAATTTTACATCTTGGTAGCCCCAACACATTTCAAGTTAAATACTACACCAACGTTCCGTCTGTGTTTGACTTGGGTGAGCGAAGATGGGTAACCCTACAGTCTGTCTATTTGTTAGGGGGGGGGGGAAGAGAAAATCTTATTTTAATCATATTTTGAAATGGAGTTGCCGGAATGTCTCGTGCCGAGATGTCGCTTATCGAATGTCGCGTGTCGAAATGTCGCATGCCGAAATGTCCTGACGCACACGGGTATATAGGCATTGGTACAACGTGTCGTTACGTCTATTAAAGCCACGATATGAAAAATCCCCAAGTAATACTGGTGAGGTATCTTAAAATATCAAATAAAATTATCATTAATATAAAATATCAAAATTTCCAAATTTTGATATTATTTTTTGTTCCTGTTCTGTTGCGAACGTACGGAAAATGTTGAAGTTTCTAAATTGTATATGCTCACCATTCAATGCAGTATTTTCGTCATGTACTGGCTCCCGTAACATGCAAACTGTGGATAATAAGTTCCTTGCCTTCGCTGGCTTACATATATACTAGCCATGAAATGGCCCGCAGCGCGGGCATGTAGGTCACATTGTAATTCATATTTATGAATAACAGTCACCGATTCAATATTTACAGGAGACAGAATGGGTTTCTCTGCACTTGTTCAGCGCCGAAAAAAAAAATCATGGCACTCCCATTGCGAGAGCTGTCTGATGACATATGAATCGTAACTGTACGCCCAGTTGTTCCTAAGTTAGGAATAGGTGATGTATAGGGGTGTGGGGTAAAATCATTTGTTTTCTGTTTCAAAAACCGGACTATTCGATGACACTTTTACTATAAAAATTAACACATACAAGCTTTGCAGATTGAAATATACAAAAGAAAGATGCTATACATTGTAGACACACTTGGTAATATTTTGTTAGTTTGAGATATCAGTCTACAAACTCTTTCCAGATAAACACTTCAAGATAATATTTTACTGTATTGATTGTATGTGATCTATCGTGCATGTCGATTATACACTTATATGGAAGTGACCATCTCCCAACTCAAGGTCCAAAATAGGTCAATGTCACTCTCCTGATCAATAACTTTCGAATTGTGTATATATTGTAGCTACAATGTGTGGTTAATTATTGAGTTATAAAAGCAAAGACAGACAGATAGACGGAGGGATGGATGGCCAAACAATACAAAATATTCTTATATATTTTACGGTAATTAACATGCCATATAGTACACCCAGTCAAAGAAACACTGTCTCGGGCCAGATGGCTCTGACTGAATACAGACTTGTTGTATTTTTAAATCCCAAACACAGGTCTACAGCTTGTTAGTTTTAACGGGTTTCAGTCTGATCTGTTTATTTGGCTGTGACCTAACTCCCTTGTTCTGACCCCTATCTGTCTAAAGCAATAATGAACGACATATACCACCAAGTTATGCACTGCTTTTATGTCGTCTATCGTCCATGTCGATTATACACTTATAACATAGGAAACGTAATATGGGCGTGTTCTTTTCTCCACCCCGGAACCCGGTCAAAAATAGGCCTATGTCACTCTCCTGATTAATATCTTTCGTGTATATATTGTATCTCTACATCGAGTGGTTATCGAGTTATGAAAACAGACAGACAGACATAAAGTACAGCTTTAATAGTAAAGATTATATATCAGCTGGTTTATACAGCGAAAGCACAAAGCATATGATACGACCTGCAACGTAAGGCTCCCGGTGACCTATATAAAAAAGTTTCATTAGTTTGTAAATATTACAATTGAATGTCGCATAACGGTTGAGTACATGTGCACCTGGGGCAAGAGGTTCGTGTATTGATCAAGGAATTTATGACAATGACAGGTCGTCAACAGGTCATGGGGCGGATACTTCGCCGGAAACCTCGAAGTTTTTACACAATTGAAACTCGCCAGTCTTATAGTGCTATAGCTCTTAAACAATAACATTTACATATGTTCACTGCAATATAGATGATAGTGATATTAGGAATTAGGAAAACAACGGGGACAATAAGTGTTAAAAACTTAGCAGTTATATAAAGTGGCAAAACGATAGGGATGACCTACATGTATATATGTAAAAGATCACAAGAGACAATGATCACAAGAGACAATGATACTCCTGCAAGTTGAAATATATTTCTTTCGTCGGTGTTCTTTTTCATCTTGTTGATATATATTTTGATATTGGACAGATGCCCTTATTCACTATGCATATCTTGACCCAACAAACAACTCAGTGGTTCATATCGTCCGTTGAAGCATATCTTCAGTCCGAGACCATACAATAACTTGATTGTATGGAGTGTGCTTCAGCGTACCAAGTCAGCGTCGAAAAACACTCTCGCATTTCGTCTGCTATACATTTTGAATTTTTTATTTAACACGACGGCAGTCGGCCGTAACTATGATTTCAGGTTTCCAAGACATCCCAAAAATGAGAAATATTTCACGTTGTGAATTCACTGATGAAATCGTACAGCTTTTCACTTCAGACATGCCGTTATTACCACCTTCAGCGAAGTGAGGAAAATATACGCAAATATACGGCTCAATAGGCCTACACATTCGTACATTCCGCATCAGCGAATATCTAACATCAAACTGTTAGTGGCGAAGTTTGCAGACTTGAGTTTTGTGTTTTTAACCCTTTCATATTGATAAAATTCAAACCTTTTAGTAAAATGAATAAGTGTAGGCGGAATTGGATAAATATGTACGAAATGACATACTCGAATACATGGGCGTGGGGCATGTAACCCACTTTTATCCCATTTACGACCATATTAGAATACATTTGAATATCTAATTACCTAAATCTGATGAATATAACTCATTTTCATTTCTAAAGGCATTCAAGCTTGGGACCCAGAAAAAAAGAGAAAGTCATGGGATATTGCCCGCAGATTTTGTTCTGTATTTCTCAGAAATCGGTATGCCCCATTTTGACCGCGTGGGGCGGTGCGATTTTCAAATCGGGGTCAATTAGAGCTGATTAATGATGAAATCGTTTTCAAATAATGCAAACACAGCTGCCGTGGTCTGCTCTTTCATCAGTCCACTTTCAGTCAATAACGTTCAACTAGGTGTCATCTTATAGTCCGCAAAGCTATACTGAATAAAACAAAATAAAAAAATACGCGTTCATCGTGGTGTGGCCAACGCTAAATTGTCACGGATTTTGTAACACTTGCGCGTTTTCGCACTGACTAAAATCGCCAGAATTCCGGACAATTTGGCGTTGCTACGAATACTTTATTACTCCCAGACCAGATTCACTGGTATTAGGGGTGAAAATAGAATTATACAGAGGTGGACAGGATGTCAGGTACATTCTAGTACATGATACAGTATACCGATAATAATTAGTGTATAGATTCAGCTTGTAGCACTTGTTAATACTTAGTCAAATGGTTCGTCAAAATCACTCTTGGGCTTGAACGCTTACCAAAGTCATAGCCCTTTGAATAAACTTACTCAAATTAATCAATACTTTTTTTTTTGCTCACACCATACGAAACGCGTTGTTCAATTTACATTGTGACTATACCCAGTCTGTGATCTGATTGGCTGAAACAGAGAAATTGGTACTCATATAGCCTATTGCAACCCCCCCCCCCCCCTCGGTTTTTAAGGTGTCCTATTTAGTTTGTATTGTCTGTCCGATGAAAATATGAAAGAGGACTGGAATGAAACATTTATACTATATTGGTGTAACACGAAGGTCCAAAAGCCCATTATCGACGCGCATTAACAGGTCTCTCATATTCAGAGTAAGACACAATCTGGGTAACCCAAGATGCATCTTCTCTAACCAAGTCGACGTACATCACGTTGCTCTGTACATTGCCTTGGCATACTTCTCTAGTAAAGTTGGAACGTGAATCCTCATCGATGAGTGGAATGCAGAGACGGCTTGCTGCATCCAATCAGAATGGGCGTTACGTAGCAGTTGATTACCAAGAAGGAAGGATACGATACGATACGATACGATGGCGGCCCCACTCAGAACGAGCTGTGTCGAATGTGTGGGGAAATTCTGCCGGAAAAAAAACACAGGAGAAGCGTTTTCACGGCCACTATCGGTGTTCTGATCAGTTGAATCAGCTTTTGGGACGCGCTGCACGGTCGAACGATAACGAATCGCCTTATGAGTGTGGTCGACTTGAAATTGAAGGGGAACAACTCCTGGAGGCAAAAAGTCGCTCATCGTTAAAACTTCCGCTAGGTGGCGCAGATCAGTACTCCTCTGCCACCAACCAAGAATGTCAAGGCAGCGTAGAGAGCTTTGCGATGTAGTTGACTTGGCTGGTGAAGATGCCCAAGATGGTAAATCAGGGGAATACCATCTAGACGTGACGCTATGAAAAATTTGTGCGAAATGTTCGCCGGTATATATTCTACGAGATCCCATAATAAGTCGATCACAACAATTTCTGCCTTTTCACTGTTCACGCATATTAGCACCTTAGCACGGCCCTAACGTTTGATATTTTCTACCGCCAAACTAAGCCAGACTTTTCGGCGGGAGTACTTTGATGTTGACGCACATTGTCTGGAAATGATGCCATATTTAGATACGGTTTCCCGGTAATGTTTACTATATTGATCCACGTGCTAACGTAAGTAGTATACAAAGAGTATTTGAAGGTCTATTGACCTCAGAAATTTGCATATTAGGGAGGTCACGGGAGGGTGACAAAAGGTCAATGAGTGCATAGTTCCGGCAGAAAGACCAATCAGCCAATCAGAAGCGAGTATTGTGTCACATGGGGTCATGTGTGGTGGTGGATGGGTGGGTGGTGGGTTTAAGATGGCGGCTGTGGTGGATGGGTGGGTGGTGGGTTTAAGATGGCGGCTGTGGTGGATGGGTGGGTGGTGGGTTTAAGATGGCGGCTGTGGTATGTGGTGGTGGATGGGTGGGTGGTGGGTTTAAGATGGCGGCTGTGGTGGATGGGTGGGTGGTGGGTTTAAGATGGCGGCTGTGGTGGATGGGTGGGTGGTGGGTTTAAGATGGCGGCTGTGGTGGATGGGTTGGTGGTGGGTTTAAGATGGCGGCTGTGGTGGATGGGTGGGTGGTGGGTTTAAGATGGCGGCTGTGGTGGATGGGTGGGTGGTGGGTTTAAGATGGCGGCTGTGGTGGATGGGTGGGTGGTGGGTTTAAGATGGCGGCCGTGGTGGATGGGTGGGTGGTGGGTTTAAGATGGCGGCTGTGGTGGATGGGTGGGTGGTGGGTTTAAGATGGCGGCTGTGGTGGATGGGTGGGTGGTGGGTTTAAGATGGCGGCTGTGGTGGATGGGTGGGGGGTGGGTTTAAGATGGCGGCGGTGGTGGAGGGGTGGGGGGTGGGTTTAAGATGGCGGCTACTTGGTGGATGGGTGGGTGGTGGGTTTAAGATGGCGGCTGTGGTGGATACAGGTGGAGTGGTGGGTTTAAGATGGCGGCTGTGGTGGATGGGTGGGTGGTGGGTTTAAGATGGCGGCTGTGGTGGATGGGTGGGTGGTGGGTTTAAGATGGCGGCTGTGGTGGATGGGTGGGTGGTTGGTTTAAGATGGCGGCTGTGGTGGATGGGTGGGTGGTGGGTTTAAGATGGCGGCTGTGGTGGATGGGTGGGTGGTGGGTTTAAGATGGCGACTGTGGTGGATGGGTGGGTGGTGGGTTTAAGATGGCGGCTTGGTGGATGGGTGGGTGGTGGGTTTAAGATGGCGGCTTGGTGGATGGGTGGGTGGTGGGTTTAAGATGGCGGACTGTGGTGGTGGATGGTGGGTGGTGGGTTTAAGATGGCGGCTGTGGTGGTGGATGGTGGGTGGTGGGTTTAAGATGGCGACTGTGGTGGTGGATGGTGGGTGGTGGGTTTAAGATGGCGGCTGTGGTGGTGGATGGTGGGTGGTGGGTTTAAGATGGCGGCTGTGGTGGATGGGTGGGTGGTGGGCTGGGTTTAAGATGGCGGCTGTGGTGGATGGGTGGGTGGTGGGTTTAAGATGGCGGCTGTGGTGGATGGGTGGGTGGTGGGTTTAAGATGGCGGCTGTGGTGGATGGGTGGGTGGTGGGTTTAAGATGGCGGCTGTGGTGAGTGGGTGGGTGGTGGGTTTAAGATGGCGGCTGTGGTGGATGGGTGGGTGGTGGGTTTAAGATGGCGGCTGTGGTGGATGGGTGGGTGGTGGGTTTAAGATGGCGGCTTGTAGAAAAACGTATAAAAGGAGGCGATTTTTAGGGGAGGGGAGTATTCATTGCACTACCTACCTGACTCACGTGACCAGCCTGCCTGCCTGCCTGCTTGCCTGCCTGCCTGCTTGCCTACCCGCTTGTATGACACGAAAGCATGAGACGTGGAGAAGATTTTCCCTGGGACCCAGCAGCACCTCCGGTTGACGTCTTGCCTGAAGACGAGCGTGTCAGGGACATTTATCGACGTCACTGGGCTACCATACGCCATTGTTTTCACCGTGACCGTCGTCTATTGGACTTGTATAACTATCGACTGCAGGACCTCACGTATTTGTCTACCTATGCCGAGAACATTTTCACAGATCAGGTGACAGCGTTCAAGTTGAATATCACATTCGGGTACATTTTACGGCACAAGGAGACGGACCAGCTACGGTATTATTATCCCAGCAATAATACCTATGTGTTTGATCAGCCGTTCACGGTGACGGATGCGATTTCTCTGGAGCCACTCATCGACCAATTGACTACGTTGGATCCATTGGAATGGGCCCGGTTGCAACGCCCCAATACCCAATGGCTTGTGGAAATGGTGACCAACGTCACATTTTTCGTCACGAAAATGAGAAATCATCCTATCGGTGCTCCTGTACTACTACCCCCGTGGTTGCTTCATCGACCCGGCCTGTATGCATTAACAGGAAGGCAACAGGGGCCCTACAAAGACCGGAAATGTCTGTTTCGGTGTTTGGCCGTGCATCTGGACGAGTGTAACCCCAAGCGTTGTGACAGAGTGGCCAATGACTATTGGCAACAGTATTTACAGCAGCAAGACTTGGATAAGCGGCACTTCCGTGGAGTTCCGTTCAATAATTTGGATGACGTGGAAACACTGTTCAACATCAATATCTTTGTATACCGATTACGATGCGAGGAGGAGGATACATTTGTGGCTGAATTGGTTCGTCGTTCAACAGAACGGTATGCTGCTACGATGAAAGTCAATGTGTTCGACGACAATGGCGTGAGTCATTTTTCGCTGATCTACAATATGAGCCAGTACGCTCAGTCTTTCAGTTGTACCCAATGTCATCGGGTGTTTCACCGTTCCACCAACTTACATCGTCACGAGAAAATCTGTGACAACAGTGTCAAGCGAGTATATCCGGGTGGTGTGTATCATAATGCGCCTACTATTTTCCAGGAACTGGCCGATGAGGGTGTGATCATACCGGATGTGGATCGTTATTTTTCCTACCGGGCGTGTTACGATTTTGAGGCCCTGTTGGAGCCCATGGACATGTTTTCAGCGAAAACGCAGTGGACGCAGCGCCATATTCCTCTGAGTGTCAGTATTTCCAGCAACGTACCTGGCTATGACGCTGCACCGGTATGTTTCGTGTCCACGGGGGATTCCCATGAGTTGATCATCCGTATGATGGAGTATTTAGAGGAAGTCAGTGCGGCTAGTACAGAACTATTGGTGTCCAAGTTCCAGGACGTACTGGACCAGCTGGACGATCGGATTCCTATACCGGGTGTAGCGTTTAGTGACGATGAAGAGTCCGAGTCCGAGTCGGAGCCCGAGTCGGAGCCCCTGCAGTCGCAGCCCCTGCAGTCGCAGGATGTGCCTTTACCGAAACCGTATGCGGAGAAATTGAAAGTGCGCTTCCTACAATATCTAGGCCAGTTACCGGTGCTAGGTTTCAATTCGGGACGCTATGATTTGAACATGGTGAAGGAATTTCTTTACCCCTACTTGGCCCAGTCGAATACCCTCAAGTCCGTGATCAAGAAGATCAATAATCATATGGCCCTCACTACCACATCACTGCATTTCCTGGATGTACGGAACTACTTAGCTCCTAATTGTAGCTATGATCAGTGGGTCAAGGCATATAACTGTGCACAAACCAAAGGTAGGTTCCCTTACACGTATATATCAACGCTCGATCGTTTGCAGGAAACACAGTTGCCACCCCGGCACGCCTTCTTTGATGATTTGAAGCAAGTGGAATGTCCGGAAGACACGTACCGGGAACTACAGCAGGTATGGAACGATCAACATATGCACACCTTGCGAGATTTCCTGATATGGTATAATAACCTAGATGTGGTTCCTTTCCTGGAAGCGGCCGAGAAAATGGTGCAACTCTTTCGTCGCCAAATGCACGTCGACATCTTCAAGGAGTGCTTGAGTTTACCGGGTCTGGCGCTTCGCCATCTTTTTCAAGAGTGCTACGTACTTCTCGCTGATACAGCAAAAAGATGCAGACATGCATGATTGTCTAAAGCAGAACATTGTCGGCGGACCGAGTCTTATTTTTCATCGTTATCACGAGAAGGACGTCACTACTCTCCCCAGTGGAAAACCCTGTGCTAAGATCATCGGATTCGATGCGAATGCCTTGTACCTGTGGTCGCTGGCCCAACCTATGCCCAGTGGCCATTATACACGTTGGTTGGCGGAAGATCGGCATTTTACACCGCAACGTACACCCTACAAGCATCTGGCTGATCAGTGGTTGGATTGGGAAGCCTATCGACGGGGAATTTATATACGACACCAAACCAACGCCACAGAGAAGCGCATAGGAGATCGTCGACTTCCCGTCGATGGGTTTGCCCTGGTGGGTAGCACACCCACTGTATTCCAATTTTACGGTTGCTATTGGCACGGCCACGGATGCCATTTCAGCGCTGGACGCTTCAACGAACGACGTGGAAAAACACCGGAAGAATTACGGGAAGAAGTGGTGGAGAACGGTGATTATGTGAAAGAGAGAGGATACCATTTGATTGAAATGTGGGAGTGTGAATTTCACACGATGTGCCAGGCCCTGCCCCATTTACGACGTTTCCTAAAAGAGCGCGAGTACCCCTTGAGTCGTCGGCGACTTCTGAGTCTGCCACAGATGTTCGACGCCATTCGTTCCGGGGACCTCTACGGCTTTGTCGAATGTGATTTGCATGTTCCCGACACTCTCAAGCCTCTCTTCGCCCAGTGCCCGCCCATCTTTAAGAACACGCTGGTGGGTCGGGCTGATATTGGGGACACCATGAGGACCTATGCGGAGCAACACGAGTGTTTGCCTCAACCTCGACGGATGTTGATTGGTAGTATGTGGGCCGAGAAAATCTTGCTGGGCACTCCCTTACTGCAGTGGTACATGAACCACGGTTTGGAAATTACCCAAATATATCAAGTGATACAGTACGTACCCGACGCTTGTTTTGCGGAGAATGCCGACATCGTGACGTCGGCCCGTCGTCAAGGTGATGAATACCCGAGTGAGGCCATCATCGGTGAATGTTGGAAGTTGACTGGCAATGGTTATTATGGAAAAACGGTTACGAACCAGGATAAGCACGTCAACGTGAACATTTGTACTACTGTCCAAGCCCGCAAAAAAGTGAATTCTCCTCTGTTTCGGTCCGTGGAGGTCATCGATGACGACACCTATGAAGTCACTTCAGCCAAGAAGACTATCCGTTACAACCTACCCCTGCAGATTGGATGTATGGTATATCAGGTGGCCAAGCTGAGGATGCTGCAGTTTCTGTATGATTTCATGGGTGTGTATTTTAATCCATCAGACTGGCAACTCATGGAGATGGATACGGACTCGGCCTACATGGCCGTCTCTAATACGGATTGGGAGTCCCTGGTGAAACCGGAGTTACGTACCCAGTATGAAGCGGAACGCGACCAGTGGCTACCTCGACGTGACCATTACCAGTACGATAAGCGTACGCCGGGCCTGTTCAAGCTGGAGTGGAGTGGGGATGCTATGATTGGTCTCTCCTCCAAGACGTATTACTGTTACGGAGGAGGAGACCAAAATAAGTTTAGCTGCAAAGGGGTGAGCCGGCGCGATCCCAACATCGACAAAGCCTTGTACTTGAACGTGCTGCAAAGCCAGGCCAGTGCGAGTGGTACTAACCGAGGATTTCGGGTGGTGGATCACCAGATGCGGACGTACATTCAGCAACGAGACGCCTTTACTTTCTTTTACCCGAAACGGAAAGTGTTGACCGATGGTGTGAGCACCACTTACTTGGACTTGTGAACAATGTCGAACTATAACTGTTGATACACAAATGTAAAAGTCAGGATGGATGAGTGGTCTAAGGCGCCGGTATTAAGTGCTGGTCGGCGAAGAGCTGGCGTAGGTTCGAATCCTACTCCTGACAGAACTTTTTTGTACCTTAATTCTACCACCACCACTACTATTCTATTTGTATCTATTCTATACCTTCTTGTGGACTTAAATAAAAAAAAAAGAAGTCAAACCCCCATCATTTTTTGTGTTTTTTCATCAATTTTTATTCAACATCAATGAACGTCAGAACAACAACGTCATAACAATAACGTGATAATAAAAAAACAAAAAAACAAGTGGCCTGCGCGCAGTGCATTTTTAAGTTAACCAGAGAAATGGAGCATGCACATTAAAACGAGAGGCCGTCCAGTCATAGACGAGGACATCACGGTGTTCTGGGCTTGAATTAATTACAAGCCCCTTGTTCTGGGCTTCAGTTTTCACGTGGTTGTTCTCACGTTGTTGTTGTTCACTGAATAAAAAAAAAAAAAAATGAGATCTCACCAAAAAAGCCTGTCTTGTGTGTTTTATTCCTAATGCATCTGAAGATTCAGTGAAACTGAAATCAGTGGTGTAGGATGGGGCCAAAATATCACCCATCAAGGTTAGAATGCAAGCGCACTATAGTAAAAAATAGAGAGCCAATGAAATCAGCCCACAGACCAAGTACGTGTATTTGGTCTAGGTTTGGAGCGGGCATTTCATTGAGGTACGTGTATACGGTGAGTGAAGCGACTCGTCCAACACGTATAGATTATGACTATAAGTTCTTTGTATTCTCCGAACCTTGCCGAAAGGGAGACCGTTTGACAGGTGACCTTTTTGATCCGCGCGTGCGCACTGCCGGGGATGACGCGCACTTCCGGACAACCCGCGTGATGACGCGCGCGCCGCTCGCGCTGGGGGGCGCCGGGGCGGGGCCGCGCCGGGAAAAACAAAACCCGGAGGGTTGAACATACGGACGTCTAAGAGGAAACATTAGGAACTCTTCTATGTTTGGAGGTAGTTTTAGTGAAAAACCCGGAAGTGACGTCACAACCCCCACGTGACCTGTGTATATACTCCTGTAAAATAGAGCCGATTTTATTTCTTTGGAGGGGCAAGGTCAATAGGACTTGCGCTTTTTATACTACTAAACTGTGAAGTAGATTACATCTTACATAGGGCTTAAGGCCGTGATATGCATATGAAGTATTCTGGGGCATGGTCAGTACTTCCCAATTTTTCCTTCGTCTACTACTCGCCGATTTTTTATTTTTTTATTTTTTGTATTATTATTATTATTTATTTATTATTTTTTATTTATTTATTTATTTTTTTTCTCCGTTTTATTGTCAAATGCAGGTATGGTAGCGTACAAACGATGTAAACATAGGGAAAATTATTTGAGAAATTGTAGTTTGTTTCAATCAGCTGGTATGCAAAAAAATCTCATAGCGGCGTTCCAGGACAGCTTCAACACTGGACGCAAATTGTTTCCTGCAAGATAATAAAATAAAAAATAATAAGGGGAGAAAAAAGTCTGCGCAGGTGGGACTCGAACCCAGGTGTTCTCGATCAACAGCTCAATGCGTTTCCATTGAGCCACGACCATGTTGTTGCTTTATAAAGATGTTAACTTCAACCAGAGTTGTATGGTTGGAATAATTCATTTGTTCATTTGAATTAACGTGGTACTACCACGATAAAAAACATGCTAAAAAAAAATAACCAGGCCCAACCCAAAGATAATATATGCCACCCTACGCTACGTAACTGTTGCTAAAACCATATAAGGGGGTTCCCGGTAAATTTGAACAAATGATGACGTCATGACCGAAATATCAACAACGCAGTTTCCACCGAGGCCGTGTCTTGGCCAAAACCGATAATGTCGGTGTGAATTTCAATGGATGTAGGCGAAATAAACGTAAGCTATCCTTCTATCACACACACAAACTCATGTTGGCCGCTCTCAAATTTTCGTACAGGCCTTATTGCGAGAACTTGTGCGAGACGTGTGCACAAAAACTACGTGCGAAATCAGGCCTATTTTCTCATCGCATGGGCGGAAACAACTGCCGATCTAAGGAAAAATATTACCTCAAAGGCAGCAACCGAATTAGCAATGTAAGCCTGAACAATTATATTTTCAATGAATACAAGGTTGTCTTGAGAAATATATCTCAAAATATGATTAATTAATGAGTTTCCATCATGACAAACGAAAAACCGGCTTCCAACAAATATGGCGGCGGGTATTCGAAGCTCGAAGTCAGAAAATTGCCAAACTTCAAAAATTCAGATCTCATCAACCAGAACGTCTTATGTGCTCACAGTTATTGACAATATCGTAAAATATGTATACTTGCTAACCTTAGTTGGATTCGTCATGAAATTATTTAGGAATAAGTAATTCGGGCACTTTTTGTGACATAGCAAAACGAAGATGACAGCCGTTTCCCTTTTCGCTGCGATGGTTTACACGAAAAACCGGCTCAGTTATAAAAATCCATATCTCCGTAAATATGAAATGTCCAAACTTTTTACGTCAAGACAATATTCTCTTATATGTGTACTTCCTATTTCCCGCAGGAATTTATGCAATATAAATTTGATCTCTGTATCCATTGTCTTTTATATTATTTTGTTATTATTATGGCATTTGCCATACTCTATATGTGAGAGAATAGAACTTTATTTATGCTAATCAAAGCGCCCGCAAGGAGTCAACAATCAAAACATTACAAAAATTCCAACATTACCTATCAAAACAGCCCACCCCTCATTTTGCTCACTCCCTCCCCATTACAACACATATAAGGGAAGTGGGAAGAGGTGCCGACATACTGACTGCGTCACATGACTTCACAGAATAGTCTTCTGGTTAACCTATTCTAAAGCACATACCAAGAATCTAACGATTCGTGATGTGTGTTGTATCTCAGGTACGCTTTTATTGTACCTGTTCATGTGGCAACTTGGATGATATGACCACACGGCCCCTAGCACCGGCATAAGCGGTATTAAATACAAATCTAGAGAGCTATGATGGAAATGCTCTGACAACTCGTATACTGGTAATTGGTGAGTTGTTTCGCTGTGACAACTCGTACATTGGAGATTGGTGAGCTGTATCGTCGTCAGATAAATGACGCCAATTAACACAACAGACTAGTCTGTAAGGCCCGATGTCGACCCAGCATCAACTTCCCACAAATGCCAACATATATCAAAGACCAAAAGGTCTGTACAGGGGGCGGGCCTCGGGGACGAAACGTCCACCAGCAGAATCTCGCCATATACAGGAAAAATTACAACACATATAAGGGAAGTGGGAAGAGGTGCCGACATACTGACTGCGTCACATGACTTCACAGAATAGTCTTCTGGTAAACCTATTCTAAAGCACATACCAAGAATCTAACGATTCGTGATATGTGTTGTATCTCAGGTACGCTTTATTGTACCTGTTCATGTGGCAACTTGGATGATATGACCACACGGCCCCT
>JAVTVY010048272.1:0-23578 GCA_036873755.1 Hanleya hanleyi | reverse complement strand
ACTACTTACTTGGACTTGTGAGAAAATGTCGAACACACTATATAACTGTTGATACACGAGTTAAAAACTGTAAACAGTCAGGATGGCCGAGTGGTCTAAGGCGCCGGTATTAAGTGCTGGTCGGCGAAGAGCTGGCGTAGGTTCGAATCCTACTCCTGACAGATTTTTTTTTGTACCTTATACATACCACTACTATTCTATTTGTACATACCACCTGTATTCTATTTGTACATAGTGTATACTCCTTCACTGCTAAAAAATGCCCATTTTCGCTACTACTCGTACTGATGACGTCACCAATGACGTCACAGATGCTGTGGCTATCCCTAAAATTGAGGTCTACACCCCGAGAGCTACAACATGACACCTCCCATGACGCATTCGGACCAAGGATGGTCCATCTCTACACCAAATACCATCCTTCACTGCCCTGTGACCTCGCAGAGGTCATATGCAAATGTCACTTCCGAGCTCCACAGGCTTTGAGGTGCCCAAAGAGACACGGAGGTTACCGAAGATGTCACGGCTCGGCCCTCGACTTGGGGATAGTTGAACTGAGTGTGCTAAAATAGATCACCAGCTAGCGTGCTATAAAAGGGAAGCGGCCTGGCCGTTTCATCAGACACTCTGTCAACCACCAAGATGTTCACTTGCACAACTTGCCAGAAGAAGTTTACTCGTATAGACAGTTTACGACGCCACGAGACCTCCACCCACAACGATGGACTGTATACTTGTATAACCTGCGCACGGTCATTTAATCGGGAAGATGCTTTACTGTGCCACGAACGTTCATTCCACGAGGACGCGACGGAACAATGTAAGGATTGTGGTCAACTTTTCAAACGACGCAGTCAGTTAAAACGGCATCAGCGTTTGAGCCATGGTCTTCCTACTGAAGAGGAGCCGCGGAAGGTCAGACCCACTGAAGATAAGCCCGGGAAGACGAACGCCACTGGTGATGCGATGACGGAGAGCCCGCCTATGCCTACAGTTGGGAAGAGCCTGGACTTCCGGCCGGACCCCACCGTTACGGTTTCGAGTCATACGTCATACATCGAACATTTTCTGGACGAGCCCATAAATGTTCCTAGCGATCTCTTACCCGAAGATCATCCAGAGAGTGACATCTCTCGGCGCCATTGGTCCATGACACGGCACTGTTTCCACCGCCATCGCCCTATTCAAGATATCTACAATTTCCCACTGACCAACCTCACCCGTCTACGCATCTACGTGGAAACCATCTTCAATGACCAACCTACGGCCTTCACATTAAATGTAGCATTTGGGTACATCTTATGCCATAAGATGACGGGTGAATTGCGCTATTTCTATTCCAGTGCCTTCAACCCAGTGTACGACCAACCGTTTACCATCATTAACCGGAGGTCACTAGAGATGATGCTGGACCAAGTGGAACAATTGGATGCCTTGAGATGGGCCCAACAACAACGACCCAACACACAATGGGTGGTAAAGAGGGTGACCAATGTTACGTTTTTCGTGACCAAGACGACCAATCAACCCATCGGGTGAATGCGTCACCCATGCACTGATGAATACCACAACATGCCGTACATACTCTCTATGTCTACATGCTGATCGTTGACTTGAGCTCGTTAAACACTTGTGCCTGATGTGACGATGCGTTGAATAATAAAACACGGTGTTTGATATTTCGAATGCGAACATACTAAACATACCCAGGGCGGCTCCCCCAGCCTGGGTATGATGTAACATTGGGGATAATAAACTGTATGAACATTGCTGAACTTGTTGTTATTCACATCACCCCATTGACTTGATAGGCAGATCCCAATAAGCCCGGGGACCGATATTAGCCCTTTTGGCTAGAGGTGATAGGGGTTTTCCCCTAGTTTAGAACTGATTGTGCTAAAAATAGATCAACAGCTAGCTTGCTATAAAAAGGAAACGTATGACCGTTTCATCAGACACTCTGTCAACCACCAAGATGTTCACTTGTACTACGTGCTCGAAATCATTCACTCGCCGGCACGACTTGCGCCGCCATGAGGCTACCAAGCACGATGGAACCGCCCGGTATAGCTGTACGATATGTAGGCCTACACTGTCGTTTCAGCGCCCAGATCATTTACAGCGCCATGAACGTTCAATTCATGGGCCATCCAAGCGTCCATGCGAAGAATGTGGTCAACTCTTCAAACGACCCAGTCAGTTAAAACGGCATGAGCGTTTGATTCATGGTGCATCACCACGGCATGAGGGACAACTTTCCACTAAAGAGGTACCCAGGAGGGACAGATCCACTGAAGATGAACCCGGGGAGGAGAATGCCACTGGTGATGCGATCACGGAGAGCCCGCCTATACCCACAGCTCAGAAGAGCCTAGATATCCAGCCGGTCCCTAGCATCACTGTTTCCAGTCATACGCCTGACAACAACGAACATTTTCTGGAAGATGCAGTGGATGTTCCCAGCGATCTCTTACCTGAAGATCATCCAGTGAGTGAGATGTATCGACGCCATTGGTCCATGATCCGACACTGCTTCCACCGTCATCGCCCTATATTGGACTTGTACAATTTCCGACTGACCGACCTCGCCCGTCTACGCAGCTACGTGGAAGCCATCTTCAATGACCAACCTACGTCCTTCACATTAAATGTAGCATTTGGGTACATCTTATGCCATAAGATGACGCGTGAATTGTGCTATTTCTATTCCAGTGCCATCAACCCAGTGTACGACCATCCTTTCACAATCACCAATCGGGCGTCGCTAGAGACGATGCTGACCCAACTGGACACTGTGGATCCCTTAGAATGGGCCTATGAACAGCGTCCCAACACCAAGTGGATAGTGGAGAGGGTCACCAATGTTACGTTCTTCGTGGTTAAACTGACCCACCACCCCCATCGGATGAAAGTATTCACCCATGCACTGATAGATACTCAGAATGCGCAAACAACTATCTGAGGATATGTTTCCTCAACGGTATCCTGGCCTGTCCGATGACGATTAGAACAAACGGTTCAGAGCGAACATGGCCGAAGATGGAACTTTCTGAAATGGCGACTTCTGATTGGACAAGAGTAGCCGAGAATACATCTAACGGACAGGAACGAATATGACAGATGCAAATGGTGGCCTCTGATTGGACAAGAATATTCTTGAATTGTAAATATACCCAACGCGGCTCCCCCAACGTGGGTATGATGTAACATTGGGGAGAATAAACTATATGAAAAAAAAAATTGCTGTTTTTGTTGTTCTCTCATGTGTCGTCCTTGTTGCTGTTGTTGTTCTCTGTCCGGTCTATATCATGGTGTTATGTTAGAGTGTTAAGGTGTAACGACGGGCGTCGACTGGCGTCACTGCATTTCGAAGAATTAGTGACAATTCCATGGAATATCAGAGCTTCTGAGCTATTTCACCTGGGCGTTGAAGCATTAAGAATGGCGTTGGTGGGCGTTGCTACAAGATGACACCTCACACGACGCATTCGCACCGCGGATGGTCCATCTCTACACCAAATAACATCCTTCACTGCTAAAGAATTCGCTACTACTCGTACTGATGACGTCACCAATGACGTCACAGATGCTGTGGATATCCCTCAACTCGGAATGTACACCCCGAGAGCTACAACATGACACCTCTCAGGACGCATTCGGACCAAGGATGGTTCCTCTCTACTCCGAATACCTTCCTTCACTGCCCCAAAATGTCCACTTTCGCTACTACTCCTACTGATGACGTCAACAATGACGTCACAGATGCTTCGGACATGCCTCAACTCGGAATGTACACCCCGAGAACTACAAGATGACACCTTCCAGGACGCATTCGAACCGGGAATAGCCCATCTCGACCCCAAATACCTTCATGTACTGCCCGAAAATGTCCACTTTCGCTACTACTCGTACCGATGACGTCACAGATGACGTCACAGCTGACGCGGACATCCCTCAAATCGGAATGAACACCCCGAGGGCAACAAAATGACACCTCACACGATGCATTCGGACCAAGGATGGTCCCTCTCTACCCCAACACCTTCATGTACTGCCCCAAAATGGCCACTTTCGCTACTACTCGTACTGATGACGTCACTGATGATGTCACAGATGACGCGGACATCCCTTAAATCGGAATGTACACCCCGAGAACTACAAGATGACACCTTCCAGGACGCATTCGAACCGTGAATAGCCCATCTCGACCCCAAATACCTTCATGTACTGACCGAAAATGGCCACTTTCGCTACTACTCGTACCGATGACGTCACCGATGACGTCACAGATGACGCGAACATCCCTCAAATCGGAATGTACACCCCGAGAACTCCAAGATGACACCTTCCAGGACGCATTCGAACCGTGAATAGCCCATCTCGACCCCAAATACCTTCCTTCACTGCCCGAAAATGGCCACTTTACTTACTACAACCAACTGCGCATGCGCAGATTAACGCGACATGCATTCAAAAACACACCATTCTGACTCTACCCCACACAAGCTTCACTTTGACACCTCACACGACCCATTCGAACCGTGATTAGCTCATCTCTAACCCAAACACACCACTACATAGCACCCAAAATGCCTGTTTTCTATACTACGGCCAGACTGCGCATGCGCAGACTATTGAACACGGACGAACCATTAGTTTAGTCAAGTGCTCCTTCACGAGAGCTTCAAAATAAGACCTCACTCGACCCCATTGGACCATTAGGGACTCACCTAGACTCCAACATGTCCACCCCGTATGGGCCTATACACCCATAGCCATGCAGTATAGGCCTATGGGCCTACCCAGGCCTCGGTGACTTTTTTCAAAAATTTCACCGATTCGCTCCGCAACACTTCCTATCGTATTCTAAATGACGAGACGAGTAAAACGAGACCCCACAACCCTACCGCAAATGTATAGAAGTACGTTTCCCAGGGGGACAAACATTGATCCTATACCCCAGTATGGGACTATATGGGGCTCGGTGACTTTTTTCAAAAATTTCACCGATTCGCACGGGGACACTTCTTATCATGTTCTAAATGACGAGACGAGTAAAACGAGACCCCACAACCCTACCGCAAATGTATAGAAGTAGGTTTCCCAGGATGGTCCTATACCCCCATACCCCATATAGGCATTTTCCCGTAATTTAGGATAAAGTCCGTATTCCGTATTTTTTCAGGAAATTTTTTACATACACCCACCCTGGAACTAGGGGAAGATAACTCTGTTGATAGACAAGCCCTGTTAAGCCCGGCGACCTATATACCCCTCATACCCCATATAGGCATTTTCCCAGGTTTTTCGATAAAGTCCGTGTTCCGTATTTTTTTTTTCAGGAAAAATTTTACATGCACCCACCCAGCCATCAAATACCCCTTCACCTAGGCTTCACTTTGATACCTCACTCGACCCCATTCGACCATTAGGGGCTCCCCTAGCTCCAAAACGGCTATTTCCATACCCTTGGGCCACCGCGCATGCGCACAATGCCGATATTTCAATCCCACACCCACCCCATCAGATGCCCCCTCGCATAAGCTTCACTTTGATACCTCACTCGACCCCATCGGTCCACTAGGGGCTCCCCTACATCTCAAAACGATTATTTCCATACCCTTGGGCCACCGCGCATGCGCAGAATAACGCTATGTCAACCCCACACCCAGCCCATTAGATGCCCCTTCACATAAGCTTCAATTTGATATCTCACTTGACACAATCGGACCATTTTATCTAGGGACTACTTTTTCTCCGCGGAAGGTTTTTCCCGCGACCGAATCACCGCCAGACATGACCGCATCACCGCGGATGAATACATCTTTGACCTGGGTCACGTGATATGCAAATTTGGAACTCTCCTGTGCTGGAGGTGATTTTCCCCCAACGATCACATGACCCTCCCGTGACCTCCCGTGACCTCCACACTTCCTCCACAAATCTGCGCAGAAACACCTGCGCACTCGTGAAAAGGGGACCTGTAATCACCTTACACTACTACTTACTATCAACTAACAACAAGAGTATAATACTCTAAGAATCGTTCAACCCTGCCAGACTGGGGCTTTTTTGGACATGTCTAGTCCTAAATTGGCAGGAATATCGCCCCTCCCCATAAGTATCTCACCCCTGCTCGGAGGTTATGCAAATAGGTACGAAATGACTCTAATGTGATAAGCTGCAAAGTCACAGTGTGTAAGATCTCAAGTTGTGTCCTTCCGGATTTGGTTTACACAGTTTGGTATCGGGACGGGGAATGATACTAACCCCGTTCCTCTACCCTGGACCGGTTGGGTTGGGCATAAATTTCTTTCCTCTCTGCCTGCTTATGTGATCATCAATAAAAAGGATTTCCCTTTTTTTTCGGAATTACAGGATTCACCAAGAGATAAACTGCTTTAAATATGTTTGATTCTTCTTCAGAAATCCAAACGAACCTTCCAAGCGTTATATTGTAACATCATGGCCAACCTACAATACGGACGACGAGGAGTACATCGAACTAGATATAAATATGACACGGGACTCCACCGGCAAACACCCGTATCCCAGGAGAGTTGCATTTTGGGATCAGTTAATACCGGAAGAGATCAAACGGATTCAGAGCGAGGCAGATGGGACTTCTTGCCAAACTACGCCTTTTCAATCGACCACCACTACCCCTGAAAGCATGGCACCGGAATTGCCGTTGATAGTTGGTTGATAGTTGTGAACGATATCAAGTAAATTAGTCAGCTGATAGCGAACCATCGCCAAAACGCCAAAAGTCCAAAATTGGTACAAAATATTGATAGAATGCGTACTTCTCACCAAGAAATGCATGTAACGTTCATCTTACTTCCATTGACAATCACCACGAACTTTGTTATTGAACTAAACATTTTAACCCTACCTGGCCTGGGCTTTTTTGGACCTGGCCTGGCCTGGGGGTGGTGGGGAGGGGGGGGGGGCGAAATGGCCCCCCTAATTATTTTGTTTACCCCTTGAGCTAGGGAGCTGAAACTTACCACACTATACCCTTGAGTCAAGCTCTACCACAAAATGTAATAAAATCCATGGCCGCTTTGATGACGCCACAGTGACGTCATTTTTAAAAATGACATGTTTTGGTCAATTTTTCGCATTTTTTATTTATGCAATTTTTCTGCAAAAACTGCATGGTAAATTAGTAAATATTAATGTGATGTGAAATAAAATAGTTTTTGCCCACTCATCGCCGAAAAGCAGAAATTTTGAAGAAAAATGACGAAAATATGACCTTTCTGGTACCCAATGTGGCCGCCATCTTGAATTTACCCATGATCCTCTCCGAGGAGGGGTGGTGGGGTTATGCACATAGGCTCAAAATGACCCCATTATGATAAACGATAAAGTCAGGAAGTGTCGGCTCTTAATTTGTTTTTTTTTGTTTCGGAGATAACGCAGCAAATTTGGTAGGCATTTTGCCTCCCCCCCCCCCACGCTCCCCGGCCTAGCAGGGTTAAGTTATGTAGGTCAGTACCGGCATGTCATCAACCGAATCTACAAAACAAGACGTTTCGTTTTGGTAGTTAATGGCATCTGCAAAAATGAACACTTGCGGAATACATGTATCTGTTTGTCACCAGTATGTGGTATGATACAATTTGCAAATTGTCCGGTAATCAGTAAGTGAGTGAGTGAGTGAGTCAGTCAGTCATTCTGTCCATCTGAATCCTTTCGTCGGCAAAATAAGGAGAACCGTTGACATTAGAACCTTGATTTTGGCATGAACGTGCGTTAGGGCATTGTTACCAGCAAGTTCTGAGCTGACCGAATTCTGATGAAAATTTGATTTATTATTCTTTTTTTAATTATTCATTGACGGCTCAGCGAGTGCACTGTCATGCCCATCGGGAACCCTTGTAAGTTCCATTGTGATTTTTGAAGGTTCCCTGATACGGCATATCACGTTGGACACACCGGTTCTCGTAAAATCACCGAAGTTAAGCGACTTTGAGCCCGGATGGGTGAAGTCGTGCTGTACTGCTGGGCTGATAAGTGTCCAGGGTAATAGGAACTGAGGGCGATAATAGTTACTACGCTAATGACTCACCAGCGGTGGCATCTGCGAAAGTTAATAGTACCCACTATCAATTATACATTGCTATATAAATTCTCTCACGGTAGCACATAGGGCCCCCAAGTCATCTCTCGAGTACACACTTAAATCATATCAAATCCTACTTCGTGGATCCTGTGACCCACGACTGCAGTAAAGGAGTAGAAAGATTTCTGAAGTGAAACATCTACTTCCCTGCTATATGTATATCGTCCCTGTTGAAATTTTTATATCTAGAATTAATAAACTGGTATTTTGACTGGAAAGATAACTCAAGCGGGACTCGCTTCCTTTCTCCTTATGGATCCTGGACAACTTGGTTTCGATCTAGATGTACAATCGCGATTTCTTGTGCATGTTGACAGTATATATATAGATTAATGAAAACTTTTTCAGTTCTGAATGAGCATAAGAAAATCAGTCCCGTTTGCAAGGGCCTGCCCATTTTTTCCAAAACTGGATGTAAAACGGGATAGGTTCAAACCCCATTTTTCATTTTTAAGAACTTCTTAAGACTTATGCAGACGTCCCTCTCGGAAAACTGTCGAGTTTTAGATGCAAAACGCTGGGTTATGCTGCGTTGTAGAGCATTTTCTCTAGAAAGGCATGCAAGTGACCTTCACAAATTTCACTGTTTCCATAGAAATCTGCCTTTGGCATATGGGGGAGCTGAACACTTTTCTAGCATTTTTTGTGGAATACAGAATACAAAAAACCCCAAAACAATTCGCATTATCAAGTCGAAATATACCCATTGGTAACAAACTGCACAATAGATTTTTTACAATAATAGTAAACCTAGCAGAGAAGTTATGTGAAATGTACCGTGGGTCAATGTAATCAACCGCACGTAATCAACCGCATGTATATTTTCGGGTTTTTTTATAATGCCCTTATTGTGAGATTCAACACTGTGAGACCCGCATTTTTGTCTGGAACAGAGCGAAGCCCTATTTCCAGACTATGTTGCCGTACAGCAAATTTGGCTGCTTGCCAACACTGGTACACGCACTATGTCCGGCTGACCCCTGATCCAATAACTGCGCAGAGCCATCTGGCCAGCTTATGAGTGTGATTAGGCCGGCCAACGAGTGATGCCGTCAAAGGAAAGAAAATTCGCAAGTTCACATTTTTTAACTCCGAAGGGATAAAACCAACCAAAAATGTTTGTATATTTAGATGAATTAGGCGAAGGCCTGTATTTTAACGGTATCGCCAGTCGTATGTTATACCTTGATTTGTTCACACTGCTCGTGAAGTAGTGGACTATGTTTTTGGTTCTTGAAGTCGTACAACCACATTCCCAGTACCAGACCATACTGTATTTACGTCCTTGAACTGAATCATTGTTTGTGTTGTTACAGCCCATCATCAGACTCGCTTGCAACTTGAGCTGAAGGAAAACGTTTCGTCAGAATTCCTCTCTCAGCAACAACAACATTTACATTTCAGTCTCGGTAATGAGAAAATATTTGTCGCATAATTTGGCAATTAATTGAATTCTTATAACACGAAGTTGGCCAACTTAGATTCAAAGTATTTTGGCCTATTTGTCAATTGTCTATGCCAATTCGCTAAATCGTGATTGTGAATTTGGCCCGAATTTAATAGGTCTGGTTTGTACGATCGAGTTGAGCGTACACTTGGAGTTGAGCACACTTTGGAGTGGAGCACATTTGGAGCTGAACACACGCTCGAAAGTTCTAAATTTAACTTGTAAGGCACGTGTAAATTAAATTTCTAAGAACGATGGGGATTTCTATTGACCAGTACAGACAACAAATTGGTATCCATTGCATACGATTACGAGGCAATCAGGTAAAGCTAGCCGCAGTCATGCTTCCGATTGTGTATGCTTTTTTACATCACTGGATTTCAAAGGTCACAGTAAACTACAGGCTTTATAGTGAGGATGAAGCTTCCAGATCTAACTGTTCTTATTTTGCCAGTTTATAGATTATGCAATTGTTTGTATGTGGGTATTATTTGCCGGCTCTCATAACAATGGCAAATGACGTGGAAACAAATCCTGGGCCTCCTGCCCAAATAATTAGCAGCACAAAGATTGTTCATGGTAGCTTTCGTCAAGGAGCTCAAATATTCTCCGTGATGTCCAGAGGTAAACAGTGTATGGCAAACTGTATTTGTTATCATGCCTTTGTAATGCTGATTAAAGAGATACAGGTAACTCATTTCACACAGCGAACTCTAGATCACTCCCGATTCTTGTAACTGCGAAAAGGCTTATTGCACTCTATCTCTTTTCATGTTATTGAGTACATATTTTGTCTTCCCTGACTCGAGTGCCCACTAGCGGGCAGGGACAAATAACTCCTACGGTGACATTCGGAAACTCCCGAAAATCGAAATAGATGTACACTATTCTGAAGCAACGAATCGATATTGTACATCCATTACTGTTCCAGACAATAATAAACTTGAGTACTTTCATTTCAGTATTGCAGGCCTCGCTATCTTCCTCCGAATCCCGGCCTTACCCGACAGTCCAAAGTTAGTTATTATTCGATCCTAAAGTACAAAATATCATTGTAAAAATTTACAACAAACATCAACGTTGAAATATAGATACATACAAGAGAGGAAGCATCTATCATACTCTACTACCCCATAAATGTCACAATCGTCGACTGTTTTAATTTTGAAAATTGAATGATTGAACGTTACTTGTGTAACGAATATTGGTATCCCATAAACGTTAAATCAGGACTAAACACAAGCCCGAACCGAAGCGCAAGTCTGGGACGAAGAGTGCACGCCAACCCGGAAATGTGACGGGGTCCACATGATGCCACAACGCTCAACATAAATACGAGTATATGACGAATATATGACTGAATAAACTTACCGTCCAGTATTTGTGTCCATTCTTGGTATGTGATATCAGCGGAAAATGCTATCTGATGTTCCCGTTGACAGGAAAAATGTGCAAACTCTATACGGCGATATAATCAGCGGTGGCGAAAGTAAAACTAGAAGTCGGGAATTCCCCGAAGTCTGCTTGGGGATAACGTTTGGAGTTATCGTTCCTAAACTGTACAATGGTGTGAGTTGTTTTTGACTGGATAGTGCAGATGGGGCTGCGGGAAAGTGTTAGATTTCATACGGGCAACTAGACGTTACATGTACATGGTCTGGTGTGGCATGGAAATCACTTTTGATCTGAACTGCAACCAGGTAACTATACTCTTCTATTGGGTATATAGACTGAACAGTGTATTGCATGCACAGACGTGTAATCGGTGGACGGTGCCTGTAGGAAGAAGAGGGAACACAGGAAGTCCAGTGACTGTAGTACTAGTGAAGGGTATTGAGCAGTAGTGTTGTCGGCGAATGCTGGGCTGCGTTCGGGCGACCGGTAATATTTCAAGGGATATGGAATTGGGCTGCTGATACATGGAAGCACTATACCGCACTGGCGATATCAAGGATCCAACTGTATCTACCTGATTGGAGCTCGAAAGAAGAAGTCACTCTCACAAGCCAGCTTATGTGTTGGAGGCCCTGTAGTGTTCATGGTGGAGGAAATAATGCTGTCTGAGAGCGTTCTCACCGTGAAACGGGTGACGGAAAACTGGTACCAACCTGTGAGAGGAAGCAGGGCAATTTGTTGTGATCTGAGACGTTGAAGGAAGTCTATCGAAGGAAGTCTGTTTTATCGGTCGTCGTGAGTACCTCAGTCTGGGCCGTTTACGGTGCCTATGAGCACGCCATCGAAGCAGCGTCTCAAAACTGTTACAGACAGATTCGCTGCCAGAGACGTAATATTAGACCACATCATCTAGCCGGAATCATCCTGAGGAGAGGATCCTCGCAAGCCAGACTACGCTTGGATAGAAGTCAGTCAAGATCACGGTGGGGAGACGAACCTAACTGTAGAGTGGAATTCTTACAAGAAGAAGCAGACGTATCCACGGTGGGAAGACGAACCGACCTGTAGAAGGGAATACGTACTTACAAGGTAAACAGACGTATCCACGGCAGCAAGACGAGAACTCTAGGAAAATACGTACCTGCGAGGGGAAGACGGTCATATCCACGGTGAGAAGCCACGACACATTCAGGGGACTTTCTGGGGATATACTTACCTTGGAGGGAAGACGATACGGAGGCATCCTCGCAGGGCAGGTTACAACTGTGGAAAAGCGGACGCACACACGGTGGGAAGACGAAGCTGCCTGTAGAGAGGATCTCGTACAAGGAGAAGCAGACGTATCCACGGTGGGAAGACGAACCTACCTGTAGAGTGGAATACGCGAAGAAGCAGACGTATCCACGGTGGGAAAACGAACCGACCTGGAGAAGGGAATAGGTACCAACCAGGTGAAGATGCACGTATCCACGCTGGGAAGACGAACCAAGCGCTGGGACCATACGTACCTGTAAAGGGAAGCCGATCACATCCACGGCGGGAAGCCACGACGCTTTCTGGGGACGATATACCTACATTAGGGAGAAGAGAGCCGCTATATCCATATCCTCGCTCCAACAGCTGGGGGGGGGGGAGGAAGGACGTTGAGCCGCTATCCTTGGCCTCGCTCCAACGACATTCCATACCAAGAGAGGGGCCAGCAACCAGGCCGCCCCTACGATCACCTACCGTGTGGAAAGGGCCAGCAGCCAGGCCGCCCTTTATACGGCACTTTATATTAACACTGTACATATTTACATCTTTACTCACGATCATCCTGTACATTTAACTGAATATTATTGCACATTAATTGACTCTATGTCAGACTTGGTTGTCTCTACACTCTCCTACTTTCTCGATCCAGACAAGGTGACAGGTCGAAGAGAATCTCTAGTTGGCAAGGATTAGTGCCGGCAGGGAACGTGGCCTGACAGCTTGTGCATCTGCGTATTAAGTAGCAAAATGAACGATTGCCATTAATTAGGTCTTGAGGATAGAATGTGACCCACTGACATACATAACTGACATCTGTCCGTAATATTAAACGTTTCCGAATCATGAAGATCATAGCCCATAGACCTACATTCGCAATTATATCTTAATTGCAACATTTGGACAATGTATTGCAGTACACATTTGATACGGCGACCATCCTCCCTAAATTGTATGTTTACACACAATTATTTATACGATCTGTGAATAATGTTGGGAAGAAATAGTCGGAGGTAGATGAGGAAATTATTTCGTCAATAACTGGGACTTGGTCTGTGAATAATCAGCAGGTGTGAATTGTTTTATATTGTTATCGTTTCCAGTGAACACAGCTGACAAAAGGGAGCACACACTCTAATTTTCATTCCAAAAATAAAGTTAATGACCTATTGATTTACATAACAGACGGACTTGGACCAATCATAGTTAATTTCTATCAGATGGTAGCCCGTATACACACTTGCGTAATCATAACTTACATGTAACATAAAAAGCAGCAGGCGTGGAAATATTTTGTCATTTGTTATTATTTGTTATAGTTCCCTGGTACGTTATAAGTGCCTCTAGCACATTACCTACCCATGTTTCAGACTCCCTAATTTTCGGGTTTTTGACAAGTTCCCTGGTACGCTATAAGTGCCTCTAGCACATTACCTTCCCATGTTTCAGACTGACCCCCTACACTAACTAAATTAATGTCACCACTATGGATACTCGCGTACATTCAGCCAGGTTAAATAAAATAATGTCTCCACCAGTGGATATTCGTGTACATCCAGACAGGTTAACTGAAATAATGTCACCACCGTCTCCATCATGGATATTCGCGTACATTCAGACAGGTTAACCCTATCTGGGCTGGGTTTTTTTGGACCTGTTGTGGCCTGGGGGGGGGGGGGGCGAAATAGCCCCCACCCTAATTATTTTTCTTACCCCTTTAGCTAAGGGGCTGAAACTTACCACGCTATACCTTTGGGTCAAGCTCTACAAAAAAATGTTAAAAAGATCCAAGATGGCCGCTTTGATGACGTCACATGATAACTTAGTAAATATTAGTGTGATGTGAAATAAAATAGTTTTTGCCCACTTTTCATCGCGGAAAAGCAGAAACTTTGAAGAAATATGACAAAAACATAACTTTTCTGGTATTCCACATGGCCGCCACCTTGAATTTTCCCATGACCCGCTGCTCGGGGGTTATGCAGATAGGCTCAAAATGACCCCAATATGATAAACTATACAGTCACGGAGTTTCAGCTCTCCATTTTTGTCGTTCCGGAGATAGCGCAGAAAGTTTGGTAGGGGGTCCACTTTGTTCGCCCTCCCAACAGCGAAGACACTCGATCTCTCCCGTAAGCCGTCGATGAGAGCAGCGTGTGCGACACCATACTAAGATTTCCATGCGGTCTTCTGTCTCCATTTCGTCGCCCGCTCGCTACTAGAGCTGCTATCATCCCCGCTGCTATGATCTTCCGTATCTGAATGTTTCGGCTCGAATTGGTAGCCCTGAAAACCAAACACATCTTCCTCGTCGCTTTCACCGCTGGAATCGGAACTGCCACTCATCGACATGATTTCACTCAATTTACTCTATCTAACCAAATCGATTAGGTTACCCGAACAGACAGAAGAGTTCCATGCCTTAACCCTACGTCATATCCGCAGTCTGGATACAGTACAATGGCGGCACTAAAATAATGTCTCCACCATGGATATTCGTGTATATTAAGACAGGTTAACCAAAATAATGTCACCACCATGAATATTCGTGTACATTCAGACAGGTTAGCTAAATTAATGTCACCACCATGAATATTCGTGTACATTCAGACAGGTTAGTTAAATTAATGTCACCACCATGAATATTCGTGTACATTCAGACAGGTTAACTAAAATAATGTCTCCACCATGAATATTCGTGTACATTGTACATTCAGACAGCTTAACTAAAATAATGGATAATGTTATCAATGATGATGACATTATTTTAGTTAATCTGTCTGGATGTACATGCACGTGCCTATCTGATGATGCTAATAGTTAACTAGTCCACTTTCAGCATCTCTCTATCAATGACGTAGCCCATGATGCTAATTAGGTTCTTGTTTTGACTTCATTTAGGCTGGGCAGGCGCAAGTAGTATATAAACGGCATTACAGACCGCATTTTGACGAGTGCGCAGGTGTTTCTGCGCAGATTTGTGGAGGAAGTGTGGAGGGGTTTCCCAGTGGGGGATTCCCCAGTGGGGGTTTCCCAATGACGATCACGTGATCAAGGCATGTCTAGACTTGTTCTGGGTTGTACAGTTCTGCCATACGGAGGATGGGTACTAGTATTTCGCTGACGTCCTAGTAATAAACATAATCTATAGGTGTTGTGGCGGCTGATGTGGGTGGTGGATGGTGGGTTTAAGATGGCGGCTGTGGTGGGATGGTGGATGGTGGGTTTAAGATGGCGGCTGTGGTGGGATGGTGGATGGTGGGTTTAAGATGGCGGCTGTGGTGGGATGGTGGATGGTGGGTTTAAGATGGCGGCTGTGGTGGGATGGTGGATGGTGGGTTTAAGATGGCGGCTGTGGTGGGATGGTGGATGGTGGGTTTAAGATGGCGGCTGTGGTGGGATGGGGGATGGTGGATGGTGGGTTTAAGATGGCGGCTGTGGTGGGATGGTGGATGGTGGGTTTAAGATGGCGGCTGTGGTGGGATGGTGGATGGTGTGTTTAAGATGGCGGCTGTGGTGGGATGGTGGATGGTGGGTTTAAGATGGCGGCTGTGGTGGGATGGTGGATGGTGGGTTTAAGATGGCGGCTGTGGTGGGATGGTGGATGGTGGGTTTAAGATGGCGGCTGTGGTGGGATGGTGGATGGTGGGTTTAAGATGGCGGCTGTGGTGGGATGGTGGATGGTGGGTTTAAGATGGCGGCTGTGGTGGGATGGTGGATGGTGGGTTTAAGATGGCGGCTGTGGTGGGATGGTGGATGGTGGGTTTAAGATGGCGGCTGTGGTGGGATGGTGGATGGTGGGTTTAAGATGGCGGCTGTGGTGGGTGGTGGGTGGTGGGTTTAAGATGGCGGCTGTGGTGGGTGGTGGATGGTGGGTTTAAGATGGCGGCGTGGTGGGTGGTGGATGGTGGGTTTAAGATGGCGGATTGTAGAAAAACGTATAAAAGGAGGCGATTTTTTAGGGGTGGGGTGTATTCATTGCACTACCTGCCTGACTCACCTGACCAGCCTGCCTGCCTGCCTGCCTGCCTGCCTGACTGCCTACCTGCCTGATTCACCTGACCAGCCTGCCTGCCAGCCAGCCTGCTTGCCTACCCGCTTGTATTAGACGAAAGCATGAGACGTGGAGAAGATTTTCCCTGGGACCCAGCAGTACCTCCGGTTGAAGTCTTGCCTGAAGACGAGCGTGTGAGGGAGACCTGCACTCTTACACCGGACTGCACCCTATTGTTGTATCCCAAACATGTGGCGCTCATCGATGACGACAGTAGGTGTTGGTGTACGTCTGAACCAGCGCGTGTCTCTTTATCCCCGGAAGGCTGGACTACCTTGAAACGGGTGTTATTGGGTGACCTCGACGGTGATAGCATTCACCTGTGTGACGACGTCTACATTTTCCGCGGTCCCCATTTTGCTCGACTCCTCTGTCTCAAGCAAGGTGGTTTTACTCTGGACCCTGATCTATGGACAGCCTTGGAAAAAGTAATCCCCATGGTCGATGAAGTACTATCTCTATAGGAGCCACATAACCCATCAGAATGCTGCGTATCACGGACTACACCCGTAGAGCTACATCTCGTCTATAAAACACGTCCCTCTGGATCCCACACCTTCATTTCTACGGTTGCAGAGCCATGGCGGAGATCCAGCCCCATGCGACTCGCATTTTACAGTATGCCACCGTGGTGAATTCATTCACGGGTTACCGAGCAGTGGTCCGGTCCATGTTTGCAGATGGCGACGACAACGAGGGACGACGCCAGATCCTGAACGAGTTCACAGAAGCGGTCCTCCACAGAGTGCACTCGATGGAGAGGCGTGCCATCACTCACCACTACTGGACTATGACAGCCATCCTTGATGCTCGGGCTATGGACCACGAGCGCTCACGCCGGAACCAGCACCGGCTGGTTGGCCTCATACTAGTCTGTGCCCTATTGACCCTGGCGCTGTGGTATTGACACTATAAATACCAGGGTCAGACAGAGTGCATGTCATTCACCGTTCGACATTTGGAGCAAGCATGTCATCCGTCCTACGAGCCATCCTGCCCCTTACACCCCAGGTGGGGTTACACGTCTATGAAGATAAAGTCACCCTGGTGGAAGACCGTGGAGCTATTTGCTGGTCGCCCGCTGAGACCGTATCGAATACGGTGACGCTACAGCGTGACGGCTGGACCAAATTTAAACGCGTGTTGAGCGACGAGCTCGACGGACACCTCATCCACATAGACAATGCCATCTACGTATACCGTGGGCCTTTCTTCGCACGCCTGGGCCGCTACCAAGACCCTACGCGAAGCTTCACCCTAGACCCCCATCCGTGGTCAGCCTTGGAGAAAGTAGTGCCTATCGTGGACCAGCTGTTTACACCGGACCAGCGTGGGTTGGCGTGGGCGAGTTGGCGTGGGCTCGTGCTATGGAGGACGCGCTGGCTGAACCCCATGAACAACTACATGAACCCGACGACGACGATGCCATTGATTACCCGGCTGAACTGAGTCAACCAACACAACGGTGGTAGAAACTTGTTATAAATAAACCATACCCTCCGGGTCCATCATCATTGTGTCACCATGAAGCGCTGGGAGAAGGTGTTGGATAACTTATACTACAGTCCCGACAGTCCGGCGGCCTATAGTGCATTGTCGGCTCTCTATCGAACGGCCAAACCCCAGGGGATACAACGTGCTCAAGTCCGAGATTGGTTAAGAAAACAAGACACCTATACCTTACATCGAGCTGTCCGTCGCCATTTTCTACGGAACCTGGTCATCGTGGGAGGAATAGATGCCCAGTGGCAAGCGGATTTGGTCGATATGAGCGCCTTTGCCAAACACAACGATGGGAATCGGTATATCTTGACGTGCATCGATATCCTATCCAAGTATGCGTGGGTGGTACCCATCCGGACGAAAACGGGGGCGAATCTCATAGCGGCGTTCAAAGACATCTTCAAGACCGGGCGCAAACCTTTGTATTTGCAAACCGACGAAGGCACGGAATTCCTCAACAGACCGTTCCAAGCCTTTCTGAAAGCCCAGAAGGTGTTTTTCTTCCATACGTACAACGAGACCAAGGCATCCGTGGTGGAAAGGTTCAACAGGACATTTAAAGGTCGCATGTATAAATATTTCACCTATAAGAATACAAGGCGGTACATCGATGTTCTCCCGAAACTGGTGAGGGGTTACAATCGAGCCTATCATCGAAGTATACAGAGAGCCCCCATTACCGTGACCCAACGCAATGAAGCCCAAGTCCGGCGTGTCTTGTACCCCAGGCCATCGCAGCGAACGACGAAGGAGATGTTCAAGGTCGGGGACCCTGTACGGATCAGTAAAGTCAAGGGCAAGTTCGAGAAAAGTTACTTGCCCAACTGGAGCGATGAGCACTTCCTGATTAAACGGCGCCTACCCCGACAGCGGCGAGTCTATGAACTGGAAGATCTTCAAGGGGAACCGTTGCTAGGGACGTTTTACGAGCCGGAATTACAGCCTGTCGTAAAATCACAGCAAGACTACTACACGGTGGAGCACATTTTGAAAACGGAACATCGACGTGGGAAACTGTTTCATTTCGTCAAATGGCAAGGCTGGCCCAGTTCCTTCAATTCCTGGGTCGCTGCCAACCAGGTGAAACGGCTATAAAACCAGACACCACTGCCGTCCTCCTACATTCCACGGTCGACCATGAACACGGTGCAACCGTCTCTGAACACAGCGTCTTCCAAAACGCGCAAAGTGCAAGTAGGCTTTGGTGTACTAGTGCTAACCCTGCTGAGTGTGTTGTACGGAGGTGTGTTTTACGACGTAGCCTATGTCAGCACGTTACTTAACCAACTGAGAACACCAGCCATCAGTGAAACCGGTCTACAGAGAGCACCAGTCGTATCCAGCCCAGTCACCACCACCGCCACACCCCGTGTACAAGCCACAACGAGTGTAAGCTCCACACTTACACCAAGTACATCCACTACGTCTGAAGACCCACCGGATTTCATCCCTCACAGTGAACCGACAACGACGACGACCCACGTTGTACCCATCACCACCATCATCATCCCTGAACGTGAACAGACAACGACAACCGACGTTGTGCCCACCACCACTCCAGTTCACTCGTACCAAATTTACAAGAGCGGGTTACCACGACAGCGGATACACCTCCAACCATGGACCCTCGGTGGCAGCATCCCTTCACCTGCGTCATCGCAGGACCGACGGGCTCCGGCAAAACGCACTTCGTCAGGAAGCTCCTCGAACACGCCGACAGCATGATCACTCCACCCATTGCCAGAGTCGTGTGGTGTTACGGAGAATGGCAGGAAGCGTGTGCAGCAATGCCCCACATCACGTTCGTGGAAGACCTACCTAACCTGGCCGATTTGGAACCCGACACCTTGGTGGTTCTGGATGATCTCATGGCGGAGACGGATGCGCGGGTCACCCAACTCTTTACCAAAGGCAGCCACCATCGACGGCTCAGCATCATCTACATTGTGCAGAATCTGTTCAGTAAAAACAAAGAACATCGGAACATCAGCTTAAATGCCCACTACCTGGTGGTCTTCAAAAACCCGAGAGATACCACTCAACTGCTGCACCTGGCGAGACAGATGTATCCCGGCCGCACACCGTTTGCATTGGAAGCCTTTAAAGATGCGACAACCCCTCAGCACGGGTATATGCTCTTCGACCTGAAGCAAGCCACCCCCGACCACCTTCGACTACTGACCGGCATCTTTCCCGGAGAGACTCACCACGTGTACATGCAAAAATAATGTAAACACACCTACAGTGGCTCCCCCAGCTGGGGTGTGTGTGTTTTGATGATGGGGATAATAAAAAAGAATGAATACCACAGCAGGGTTGATTTTTGTCTCTGAAGTAGATAAAAAGAGCAGAATTGTGGGTTCTAGCATTAGTTGTACAGGATGTCTGCGCGAGTACGGAAGCACGCTCCCACGCTCCGTGTATTGAAGACGGCCCCACCCGAGTTGGTGCGAACCATTGTACGCCGTGCGGACCCTGCTCTCGTGTGCTGTCTGTGCGAGATTGGACTCAATATCTTAAAAGGCAACGTACCACTGACTCCGGCTCAGAAGACCAAGTTGACCAAGCATAAGACAGGTCTCCGAACCTTAGTCCAGAAGCGAGTTTCTCAAACACAAAAGAAAAAGGTGTTACAGAAAGGTGGATTTCTCGGGGCCATCTTAGCACCGTTGGCCGCTTCCGTGTTGGATCCAGTATTGGGTGGACTCTTCGGCCGACAATGAACCACACGAAAAAAATGGTCCTCGTCGAACCTCGGCTCCTTCAAAACCTCCAATCGCCCTACCCTGTCCCACCTACGGTGAAGACGATAAACACCCTCGATGGAGAGATGCAACAGATCTTAGAGAGACCGGGGTTAAGCGATAGTGAGAAAGTACAACGGTACAATGAGACGCTTCAGCGGTACATGACGTTCATGGACCAATACAAAACCCTCTCTGCTCCACCACCACCACCATCACCACGTGACACACCGCCGACCTCAGCACCGCTCCAACAGCCGGGTGGAGTACCTTCCACAGCCCCACAGTGGGTCGAAGACGAAGTCCTGAAGAGTGTACCTGCCTCGTTCAAGAAACAAGCTGGCCTGGTATTACAACGAATGAAACAGAATCCTAACATGACTTGGAATGATAAAGGCGAACTCCTGGTACAGAATCAGGTGGTCCCCGGGACCCACATGACGGATTTAGTGAATGACCTGATGCGTCAACGCAGGACGCACACGAATCCTCGAGGATGGGAGGTCTTCGCTCAAGGCTTGAAAGACATGCATGTACCACAGGAATTGGTGGGGAACCCCGAGCGCTGGGCCTTTATGCAGAATGTGAGTACACCACCAGAACCTTGGGAACCGGAGTCACCACCCAAATCACCACAACGGCGGGCACCTACGTTTTCACCCCTTTTACCACGCCACCCCCTGCAACCACCAAGAGCTAAGTCACCGCGACCATCACGACGATTAGCGCCCAATAGCTGGGAGAAGTATTAAAACCAACAGCAGCAGCAGGACAGCTCAGTCATCATGTTTTACCTCACCCTACCCAGTAACAGCTCGGCTGATGTGTTTCCTGACAACACCTTGACCAAGTACGTGACCCAGTTACCGCAACCGTTGCATTTACCTGGACGCTGGGAATGTGGACTCGTGAATATCCAATACCCTTACTCGTGGTACAACGTGCGAGCCAATGAAGTATGGTACGAGGTGACCTACGAAGGACAAGAAACTCGACTCAAACTACCCGAAGGTCAATACGATACCCCCAAGGGCTGAGAAGTCTGATGCATTATAAGTCTCTACGAGACGTCACGAATACTTCAAAACCCATCAATTCTTTCCCCTTCAAAAATCATGTGGACTTCGATTACAACGCACACAACGACAAGGCCAATCTCACGCTCAGCCCCAACGTGAGTGTCGAACTCAGTGCTACCCTACAGCAAATGCTGGGTTTCAATTACCAGGGGTACGCTGGCCCCACCGGCGAGATAGGCCACATCCCGATGGACATGCGTGGTGGTATGTATGGCCTGTACGTCTACTCGGACGTGGTTGATGCACACATTGTCGGCGACAACAACGTACCTCTACTGCGCGTCTGCCCGGTGAAAGGCACGTATGGAGCTCAAGTCACCCACAGTTTCAGGCATATCGTGTATCTACCGGTCAGTCAGACCGATATTAGCTCCATCGTCATCGATATAAGAGACGACACCGGTCAACCGATTGTATTCGAGCGTGGGAAAGTGGTGCTGACACTTCATTTCCGTCAAGTCCGAGCGGTTCACTTTGCATAATGAAGGTGCCTTATCAATGCCATACAGCCAGTAACGTCGATCATTACACCAAACAGGCCGGGGGTAACTTTCCTGTCTTTGCGGGTACACGCATGCAACGAGGACATGGACTGGGGAACATACTCGGGAGCATCGTCAAAACGTTTCTGCCCTTGGTGACGCGTGGGGTCAAAGCGATCGGCAAACAAGCGGTGCGCAGTGGACTGCAAGTGGCCGGTGATGTCTTGGGGGTACGGCACCCAAAGAATCCTTGAAACGGCGGGCCAAAGAAGCGGGAGGCGTCTTGGTGGCCAAAGCACAACGCACCGTAGGGAATAAAAGAGCTGCCTCACCGAGACCACGCACCAGTCGACGACCGACCCAGCGACGGCGCACATCGAAGAAGACAAAGGATATCTTTTCTTAAAGATGGCTTTCATCCATGCCGAGTCGTGTCCTTCTACCAACAGTGAATTTGATTTATGGACCGTCCCACCTACTCAGACCAGTGCCGAAGAGGGTCAGTGGGTGGAACATCTGCCCCTTTTCAGCATTACAGCCACAGGCCCCATTGAATTCACCATCACCAACGCAGATACGACCTACCTGGATTTAGCCCATACGTACCTATATGTGAAAGCTAAAATCACCAATAAAGATGGGACAGTCCTGAAAGCAGAGGCACCGTGGGACCAGTGAATCTCTGGCTTCATTCGCTATTCCAGCAAGTGGATATAGCCCTGAGTGATAAACTGGTGAGCGCCTCGACGAACACGTACCCGTACCGAGCCTACATCGAAACACTGTTATCCTACGGGCGTGACGCTAAAAAGTCGTATTTGACAGCCCCGTTGTTCTACCGAGATACCCCAGGCAACATGGAAGCGAGTCCTGATAATGCCGGCTATACGGAGAGAGTGGATGCTACAGCAGAGAGTCACTCGGTCGATATGATGGGACGTCTGCATGCGGACTTATTCATGCAGGACCGATACCTCTTGAATGGAGTACCTGTCAAAATACGACTAGTGCGCGCAACGCCTGCGTTTGCCTTGATGGCCCCGAATGAGGACCTCGAGTATAACATTGTCATCCAAGAGGCAAGTCTGTTTGTACGCAAAGTGAAACCCAACCCAGGTGTACAGTTGGGGCACATCAGAGCCTTGGAGAAAAAACCAGCCCAGTACCCGATTCGACGAGTACAGACCAAGGTCTTTTCCGTTCCTAAAGGCAATATGATTGTCAATCAAGAAAACCTGTTCCTGGGGGATTTGCCCATGCGTTTAACCCTAGCCTGTGTGGAGAACGTGAGTTATAATGGGACTCTCTCGAGGAATCCGTTCAACCTAAAAGCGTTCAACATCAATTTCGTGGCCCTGCATGTGGATGGCCAACAGGTACCGGCACGCCCCTTACAACCTAACTTTGGAACGGACAATTACATCCAGAGCTATCTGAACCTCTTCACAGCAACTGGCCAAATCAACCAAGACGAGGAAAATATGATCAGTCG
>JAVTVY010048271.1:0-24040 GCA_036873755.1 Hanleya hanleyi | reverse complement strand
ACTAGGGTACTCTTGATGCTCTTCGAGTGACTTTGGCAGTAGATTTTCATAAAATGATTCAATAAGCTTACAGTAACATCACTGAAACCAACAAAGACAGTGTATTTCAGGAAGCATACATGTGTTTAGTTACCGTGTAGATCTTTCTGCTTCTAAAAGCTCGGCTATACACAATTAGATCTAGGTGGTATGTTGCCACAATTATACATGTAACATCCCTTCAATCAGGGAACAAAGGCCACCCCATGCATGGGCGTCGCTAGGATTTTTCAAAGGGGGGTCGATTATCATAGCACTTTAGGCGAGGGTCCAGGGGCCGCCTAGGCCCCGGAAGCTCCGGGGTCCTAGATCACCGGAGATGCGTTCTAAGCGTTTTCCCGGAATTAAATCTGAACATAATGTATGCAGATTTAGGATTATATTATACAGCTCTGAGACCTTAGATGGCCTGAGATGCATTCTGAGCGATTTCCAACAATTAAACTAACACGTCATTTGTCAAATATCAGTATTATATTTTATTCTCTTGTCATCTTGAAAACACAATAATAACGCTTTGGGCCTATATACCTCGTAGGCTAACCCAGTGGCGTCGGAACGTCATTGAAAGTTGGGGACCACTATCACAGCCTAACAGGCGGGGGTCGCGGGGCCGCCTAGGCCCCGGAAGCTCCGGGGTCCTAGATAGCCGGAGATGCGTTCTGAACGTTTTTCCGGAAATAAAACTGATCATACTGCATGCACATTTATGATTCTATTTTCACGACTTTTTTTCGCAATTATAAGCATGCATCGATATTGAAAACATCGCACCTCATGCCTTCATCCATTTGACGTTCTAGTTATATTTAAAACATACAAAACGATGACTTATAGTTCTTGGGAGGGAAATCAATATGCCTACAGATACGATTCAAATCACACAAAGATAAAACAAAGAAATCCTCACAGCCCAACAGGCGAGGGTCCACGAGCCGTTTAGGCTCCGGAAGCTCCGAAGTTCCAGATCTCCAGAGACGCGTTCTAAGAGTTTTCCCAGAAATAAATTCGAACGTAATGTATGCAGATTTATGGTTCTATTTTCACGTATGTTTCGCATTCATCGATATTGAAAAAATCATACTTCATGCCTGAATCCATTTGTCTATTTAGTTATATTTATCACATAAAAAGAACGCATAAAAACCGATGACCTTTACATGATGGAACATTAGAACCAATATGATAGCGATTCATTTACACAAAGCTAAAATGAGCGATCGTCACAGCCTGACAGGCGAGGGTCCAGGGGCCGCCTAGGCCCCGGAAGCTCCAGGGTCTCCGGTTGCCGGAGATGCGTTTTACCCGTTTTCTCGGAAACAAATCTGAACACAAGGTATATAGATTTATGGTTCTATTTTCACATTTGTTTCGCATAAACCCGCATCGATATTGAAGAATATGCCGGACTCCATTTGACTTCCTGGTTTGACACAAACAAAACGGGCCTTTTACACACCACTACACGTCTTGGCACTCTATCTTTTTTTTATTTTGTTTTTGTTTTCTCTGTTTTTGTTTTTGTTTTTTCTTTTGCTTTTTCTTCTGTTTTTTTTTTGGCGCGGCCAAGGGGGGGTCGTTCGCACCGGACGACCCCCCCCTAACGACGCCCCTGATAACGTGTCTGCCTCTAGATAAAACGACCCGGGTTCAATTCCCATTAGGACCATTTACCTTCTGCCACTGTATGGAGAAAATAAGGGTTGCCCACTGCCCATTTAACATGGGCAAATAGATGCGATATTGTCGGGGACCCTGTACAGGCCATGGATGCTTCGGAAGGGCAGATAAAGGCTATCTATTGTCCCGGAGAGGGCCGGACGTTGCCGGAGAGGGCCGCACATTGCCGGAGACGACCGAACATTACCGGAGATTGCCGAAGATTTGCCGGCTTCTGATTGGACGAGAGCTCTGTGACGTCATCGATGACGTCATCTCATTTGCATAAATCATAAGGAATTTGCTGTTTATATACTACTGTCAACACCTGTCAATATATTTATCAGCTTGTTGCGCTTGAAATAAACTGCGTCCTGTCAATAAAGAACGTATAGATTTAATTAGGGAATCAGCCAGATACAGTTTTGATAATACTGCCGAACGTGTTTATCTTTTGGTAGTCTGGTGCCAAGACTTGCATGTAGTATGAAATATCCCAGTGTGGGGCGTTTCAACTAAACTCAAAATAAATAAATCGACTACTGCAATACGATACCTAGTGTATTCTCTTCGCGTTCAAAGACAACTGTCTTCATCCTATGAGAGTGGCTAATGCACTGAGTGAGAGCACATGGGTCCTTTTCATGAAAACGTACAAATAACGGTAAAGACAAATCTAAAATTTAATTTGAGCAGTTCGGCTACAAAAATGGAATTATTCAAGACCTTTTAAGCCACGAAGACTGTTTTCCTGTCAACCAAGCTAGAGCCACTGTACTTTACCCCCGAAAATGGCTAGAAAAGTTTTTACTCATTCTAGCCGCCCATGTTATTATCAGGTGATGGTGAAGACATACCGAAAAAAAACATATTTGTAACGGTGAAGTCATTGGATTCAAGACCATTTTCTTTTAACTAAACAGTTAGTTTTATTTTCTTAATGCAAGCCAAGCTGCTTTTTCCTAAACATTCTTTTGCTATTTTTCAAGTTCCAAGATAATTTATAGTCAGAATTTCACTTCAATTTTCTCAATAACTGTATTAGTTGGCAAAGAAATTTGTTGTCCTTGCCGTTATATTCCTGTCTTTACCGTTATAACATTTTATAACGGTTAAGACAAGTTTGAATAACGGCAAAGACAAATTATGTCAGCATGAGGCAAACTGAACTGGATTAGTTTGTCTTTCATGGTTTATTTTTCTTGATATGCACTTTTAGATTTCTTGTGCTTTTTTGGTAACAATCATAGATAACTGACATACCTCACTAACGGTAAAGACAAACAATAAGTGCGACACAGACTTTTTTTCAAATTTGTATAAAACATGTGGTCTGTTGCCACAAGGTTGAACGGAAAATGGCTGCCCACATCCTGGTACTTTTAACAATGACAGTGGTGCCCTCTATATGACATTTCTTGTGCTAAATTTATCCGAAAAACTTCCCTGATAATGGTATTTACAGTTGAATAAATCCAATGTTTTTGTAATATTTTTCACATGACAATTAAAATATGTGAAATGAACAGCACTTTATAATCTGATATATTTTACATAATAGTATCCAACAGAAAGTTTCTTTTCATTAAACAATATTCATTTAAAAAATATTAACCTTTAAACTGAATTTGCAACAATAACGGTAAAGACAAATTCATTTTCAGATTTGAAAATTTAATACCGGTATTTTAAAGCAGTTATCTTTGCCGGAATAGACATTTTACAATAGAGAAAAAATATGAATTGTTCAATCATCTGGCATTTCTAGCAAATGTCTGACTGTAAAATGTAAAATGAACAAAGTCTACAAAAAATAGCCTTTATCGTTATTTGTTCATTTTCATGAAAATCGGTTCACATACATGTTGGCCGGTGAAATAACCTCACTTAAATAGTAGAATACAGTGAAAAAGGAAACAACAAACTTTGTCATCAATGTTCCCTTCAAAGCACTATGAAGCGTTCTCGGGATTGGTTAACACGCGAGTTACTGCAAGCCTGTTAGATCTTACAAGCAAAATGGGGAGCAGATAGGATTAAATTTTAATTAGATTGGATGACATACTTTCGTTCAGATCAGGGCAAGATTTGTTGGGATTCCTTTATCTCTAGTTGTGAGTCGAATTAAGCATTGTCCATAATAGTATATCTGGCATGGTTAGGATTATGTCCTTTGTACAAACAGTGATCACCAAATGCAGACATGCCTAATAGTTTTCCTATACATTCAGAGTTATCCCCCTTGCATACGTCTCGCGGCGACACAAATGCTGCGGAAACCTGGCAAACAAGACAAGTGCCGTGCTGGTGTTCGTCGACTTGGTTGCTCTCTCAGACCAAAGTACATGTATGTAATGAAACCTTTATGGGGCTGGGGTACGGAATGTTACCGGTATGGTACATTGAGTGACACAAATCCAGTTCTGCTTCATACATTTGACAGGCTAGTCCGAGTTTCCTCATCATGTCCTGTAAAGTGTAACCAGAGACTACAATAAATTGTAGAGTCTCTGGTGTAACCCTTCACAAATATCTGTTGGATTATCAGCGTTAGGATAGACAGGAGGGGCGATCTATCAGACATGGTATTGGCTCCGGGAGGTATTATTTTCCTGTGAAGAATCGCATAGAAATAATTGTAATGAAAAATTACATTCAAGCGGCAGAGGTACGGAATGTTACCGGTATGGCAAATACTAGTTCAATCATGAACGTCGCTCGCATGGGCTTACTCCGTTCAACTCAGCCCAATAGGGAACAATGGAGCAGTTTCCCCACAGATTTTATCGGGGCGCTGAGGACTCGATTTTCTCGGATTTTCTCGGAGTTCGTCCCGCTTTTAGCTCTGCGGTGGCTAGATAAACATCTTACAAATATTCTACGACACTAACTTCAGAAAATCTTTGCGAAATAAAGACAAATCTTACCTTAGACGACCAACATCCATGAAATCCAAACGACGATAGACTTAGTCCAATACAATGGGTGACTGACAGCCTTTCTTTTATTATTTGGATGTTCGATTGGGCTGTACAGTCCCATTGATAACGAAGTCAAGTGCAGGTGCGGAAATCTTCCTCCAGAACGACCATTGAAAAATAGGAGATTTTGAGAAAATAAAGAACTGACAAGCACACTCACCAGTATAAATGAATTGCTCGTGTTTCAAGGCACAAAATAACACCACCCACACAACTGAGCCACTCTATGTAAAGTTCCACGGAGACAACAAACTTTCACATTTTCCAGAGCACCGAAAATCCGTCCAAAAATGGCGTCTATGTCTTCACACTAAAGCATTATGGGAAGTAATAACATGATCCCTCGTGTCACATGGTGTACACAAACGCACGTGTACAGAAAGGGACCTTTCAAAAATCACCAAAAAGCGAGCACAAATCTTGTGCGTCAGTCAGATAATTTGAGAAGACCCCGTATCTCAGAGTATCACATGATTCGTTCACACGTGTCGGTGTGTGCCTACGTCACTTCCCTTCATGTGCCAAAGTGGAGGCCGCCAAATTTTTTTACGCTGATCGGACAAGATTTATCTGCCTATGGCTTAATGAGAGATCAATAGATGCCTGGAATGTGCCATTTTGTGGATCTAAGCTGCACGGATACATTCAAACTGGTCAGTAATCATGTCAATTAATTATTGCGTCACAATTTGACAATTTCCGAGGTCCGAAGCCCTGCCCTTTGAAACAAGATGGCAGCCTATGTGACTGTGATACGGACATGGTAGACATCAACATATTAAAGGAGGACGTATTCCAGTCACATTATATTGGACTACGATAGACTGTGCGCGTGCAAGAAACGTTCCAATTTTACGCGCGGTTACAGGTTCTTAAAAAGCGATATCGTGCACGGAAACGGACTGAATTGAATCTGCCCAAAAGAATTAGATTCCAGCGGACAAGAAACCGCGATGGAAATATAGATCGAAATATATATATAAGTTCTCTTCCCACTCTCTCACAAAAAAAAGTAGTGGCGTTAATGAGCAAACGCTGCATTGACAGATTTAACAACATTATATCATTTAAACTTTTATTCACATACTGAATTGTACACATTTTCATATATTAAGGAGGGAAGTGTTCTGGAATCAGAGCAAGTGATATTTTATTTGAGCTCAATTCGTAGAATTTGCTTTTATTTCCATCGCGGTTTCTTGTTCATGGAATGCATGCTTTTGAGTGGATTCAATTCAGCCCGTTTCCGTGCACGATACCACTTTTTGAAAACATGTAACCGAGGGTGAATTTGGAACGTTTTCTCGCGCGCGCAGTCTACCGGCTACAGACTCCTAAATAATTTACACGTTCGACAGTATTAACACAATTGTACCTCGCTGATTCCCTAATTGGATTTAGACTTTCATCTTTCGGCAGGAAATAGTTTATTTCAAGCGCTACAAGGTGACCAACTTCTTGTCAAACATTATCCGTCAAAATTTTAAGCTGTGCGCGCCTCTACACAAGAGGTCGCTATTTCGCTGTTTTCTCTGCCTGCTGAAAGCAGTGCTCACGCCCTGCAAATAGTCCCCCGGCGAGGCATGTTATCGAGCAGTGAATCGAAATAAAATTTGCAGCTGAATAGAACAAATACCATACTTGCCAGTGGTACCAAAGGCTTTCCATTAATCGTTGCAACGAAGGCGGAAAAAAATCGAGAAAATTCTGATCTTTGGCAGAGTTTACGTGTAGGGGTTAACGGACGGATTTTTATTTAGGAGCCGGATTTTTATTTAGGAGCCTGTCATGCCTGTAGCCTACCGTCATTTGGATTTCGCTGATGTTGGTCGTCTGAGGTAAGATTTGTCTTTATTTCGCAAAGATTTTCTGAAGTTAGTGACGTAGAATATTTGTATAAGATGTTTATCTAGCCACAGCAGAGCTAAAAGCGGGAGGAACTCCAAGAAAATCCGACTAAATCGAGTCCACAGCGCCCCGATAAAATCTGTGGGGAAACTGCTCCATTGTTCCCTATTGGGCTGAGTTGAACGGAGTAAGCCCATGCGAGCGACGTTCATGATTGAACTAGGCAAATACCGGTAGAGTTATGCAGGAATCAAGTGAACCCCCTCCCCCCCCCCACCCAACATCGAGGTTTAGTGGGGACTTTATGTCTGTTTCACATTGGGAGGGACCGGGTGGATTTATCAGTTAATATAGCCTAACACATTAGCTGTTGAAATTCTCACTATATTCCAAACTCTATCTGTGGAATTATTTGTCATCAAAAGTATTTCCTGGACTTGAGAAAATGTTTAAAAAATCGTCAAAGTTTGTCTCGTCCGAGCGACCGAGGTACATTGTTTTGACACGGACCGGGTTAAGTCCATTTTCAACCACAGGACTGGCACTTCACTAGGGGAAGTAAATCATTCTGACTACAGCAGAAGAAAGAAATTCGGAAAGAATTATCTCCCCTAGCACACTACCACTCTCCGACTCCTTTGGGCGAAAATGAATTTGCCCGGTTGACGGCTAGCCAAGTTGAACGAAGCCATGTCAACTTGGCTAGATTGTCGGCATGATCGTGTTTTCAACGGATGCAGTTGCTCAGACGATACAAACTTTGGAGGTTTTGCGAATAATTTCTAATGCCAGGGACATATTTTTGATGACAAATAATTGTACAGACAGAGTTTGGAATATATTGTGAGTTTCGACAGCTAATATGTTAAATATTAATCGATAAATCCATCAAAACCGGTTTCCTCGTAATGTGAAACAGACAGTAGTCTAGTGTTACCAATTAGCGGCCGATTTCGCTGCATTTTTTAATCTTCGTTGAAACGGAATCATCCCTGGACCAAAGATTTCCATGGAATAAAAAACCTGCTAGGATTATTTCTACATCTTTTTGTCATTGTGTTCAGCCGAACTTTTCAAGTTCTGTTGATGCCCTGAACCGCACAGGGGCTGCTCCGGATTTTTGCCCATCTGTAAAACCAAATAGTGTGGGTGTTCATTATTTTTTACACGTTCTAGTCCATTACTGGTAATAATTTGCTGTATTAATACAGTTGGGCGTTTATGAATATCCTTGCACCAAGAAAAGGTTATATTCTAAATGGTAAGTCCCGTTATTTCAGACACGATTCACCTAGGAAGAAAAATACAACTCATAAAATTTTGCGGAGCATTCATTATCTTCTGCTAACATTGATTCCTTTGCAACATTTGTCAGTGAACCGCATTGCGAAGGAAAATAATAAGGGCTCTCTTGTCGTGGCGCACTGTTCAGTGTGGTCAGAAATTGCTCGACAGAGAATGTTTACGGTAAGGAAACTGAATTTCGCCAATTCTGAAACTAGTCAGAAAATCAACTCATCTGAAAATATTATGGTCAGCATATATCTGAATAGCTTCATGGAAATCTGAGCGCTTGAATCCGTCGTTGGCTTTTTCGACGATATAAATACGGATGTCGTCCGCTTCATTTATTCGCTAAGTTTTACCACCAAAGCAGAACTTAGATAGCACAGAATAGTGTGGTTTGTATAATCTCGTATAAAATTTCATTTCATTCTGTTTGATAATATTTTTTGCGCAGGATGAATGTAAGCCACCGGCCCACGTTATTACAATCCACACGTTAACTGGTCACACTAGGCTATTAGAAGTTCTAATTCATATATCTGACGGTCAGTCCGAGATTCGTCCTGTCTTCTTTCTAACCCCTCACAAATATCCGATGAATTATCCGGGTTAGAAAGACAGGACCGACAATCTATCAAGTATTCGATCTAACCGTCGACTGTGTGAAGGGTTAGCGTTATCTCGGACCACTGGCATATGTGCTAAAAAAATTACATTATAGGTCTCAAACTACTGAGCCTTCGTACAGACACATTTACACACCCTCTAGAATTTGTCTTTAAACGGGTAAAAGTATGCCTTATAGCTGTGGTAATGTATATTTTTGTTGAAAGCGCATTTCTTAAGGATTTCAAATAAAAAAATGTATTCCCTGTAAATTTGTAACTTGGGAAGATATTTGAACTAAAAAATCATGGCTATTTTCAAAAAAAGTATTCAACTTATTGTGACTTACATCATCATTTCCTGTAGGAGACAAATCCAACAGGAAATCAGCATTTCAGTTTTGTCAATTTTGATCTAGTTCTTATTTTGTTGACATTAAATTCAACTTCAAAATTCAAAATTGTGAGTTGCTTATTCTTGTAAAGAAATAGTCCATTAAATGTCAACAGAATGAGAACTAAGCCAAAATTGATAAAACTGAGACACGGATTTCCTGTTGGAGTTATCTTCTACAGGGAATGGTGATGTAAGTTACGCGTAAAAAAAAAGTTGACTACTTTTTTTTTAAAACAGTACTTAAAAAAATTACAAATACTTAATTAAATTTTGAGTTAAATTTGTTTTTAAATCCGAATATCTTCCCGACCTACTGGTTTACAGTGAGCAAATTTATATATTTGGAATCCTTCAGAAATGCGCTTTCAACAAATATACATGTGTGCATAATGATAGCTATGAGGCATTCTAGAGGGTGTGCAAAATTGAGCAAGAGGGCTCAGTACCCTTACTTAAATCAATAGATCTGAACAAACTTCTTGGCATCAGTGGGTATTTTGTTCATTTTTCTTTTGACTGGTTGCTTTATAGAAGATGAAGTCATACTCTTGAATTGACGCTAACAACATGTATAGCTTGGTCTACCAAATGGCGGACTTCCTTGAAAGTTGAGGAGAATCCGTGCTCAAACGATATTGCCACTGATTCTCTGTTGCGGTTATTTTTACCCTGCTGTCGGAGTGAGAGTGGAACAAATAAGTATTAGAGTACCGGTAACAATACCCTACAGTGAGAATTTTGTTATTCGTTCTCAATTCGGACTCCTAATGAGAAAATTTTAAACAGTTGACTGCTAAGGAGATGTTCGGTAACTTGTCCCTTATATTCATTTGTAGCACAAATCATTCATTGTGGTTTATTATACGTGTTGCTAGTAATTTATAATCTAGAGTTGTTCATATATGTGCATTTGAATTGAAAGACCTGGGCTGTGAATTCAAGCTTGGCCGTCGTTCAACTATGAGCGGGAACTATTCAAACCTCTGATCCTGGCTATAGCTCATTAGATAATGAACTTCTTTGCTTTCGCAATTTGAATATGAGCGCACTCAGCTGATTTTCACGCAATAAATATGTAAACGATATGATCACAGAATTGATAATAATAGTAAAGTATAGCCCCCATCTACTGCCAAATATTTAGGCCTGAATCCATCATATCACTTTAACAATATATTTGGCTTTGTGAGAACATGGACGGTGTCATTTGCTGAAAGGTTTGTTATTCTATGGGCTGTGGGGAAAAGTATTGTTGAATTAGAATGAACATTGACTCTGTTATGTTTAATTTGTTTGCTAGGATCACACACTGGAGGAGCCAAGAGTTGTAGAGGATCTCTAGGGTTCTAATGCCGATAGACACTACCAGGAAGATAGCCTACCTCATCACCACAACAAAGTGAGATCACCACATAGCCGACCTCCTCACCACAACAAAGTGAGACCACCACTTAGCCGACCTCCTGACCACAACAAAGTAGACCACCACGTAGCCTACCTCGTCACCACAACAAAGTAGACCATCACTTAGCCGACCTCCTCACCACAACAAAGTAGACCACCACTTAGCCGACCTCCTGACCACAGCAAAGTAGACCACCACGTAGCCTACCTCGTCACCACAACAAAGTAGACCACCACTTAGCCGACCTCATCACCACAACGAAGACAATCACTTAGCCTATCTTAGCCTACAATGTGTTAACAACTATGAACGCAAATGGGAAATTCATATGAAACCAAGCGGATTCTACAAAACAATTCAGGGTACTTAATTCACTGGGAACGTTCATGTGTGTTCCGAGTTTGATTGCAGGTGCATGTAAACAGCTTGATCAAAATACACGCATGGAAGCTATCTTTTAAGAAAACCCTTTGATGTGTACAGAGTGCGAGTTCGTCTGTTGTAATAAGGACAGTATTTCGATCACACACTGGTGAGAACTGAATAACCACCTAGTAATTCACAATGGACAAAAACCCTTTTGAATGTTCCGAGTGTGGCTGTTTGTGTACAACACAACTCACTCTGAACAAACACGTGAACACTCATCGTGGAGAAAAACGTTTTAAGTGCTCGGAATGCGAGTACAGCTTTAAGCGATCTTGTGATCTGACCCGACACACCAAAGTTCACACTGGAGAGAAACCATTCAAGTGTTCAATATGTGATTACAGTTCTATTACAAAGAGCCAATTAAATATACACATGATGGCGCATACTGGAGAGAAACCCTTCTCATGTTTACTTTGTGACTACAGATGTACAAACATGAGCCGTGTTACTGAACACATGAAAAATCACACTGGAGAAAAACCCTTCAAATGCTCTGAATGCGATTACAGTTTTACAAGATCTAGTGACCTGACCCGACATACCAAAGTTCACACTGGAGAGAAACCATTCAAGTGTTCAATATGCGAGTATAGTTCTATTACAAAGAGTCAATTAAATAGACACATGATGTCGCATACTGAAGAGAAACCCTTCTCATGTTTACTTTGTGACTACAGATGTACAAACATGAGCCGTGTTACTGAACACATGAAAAATCACACTGGAGAAAAACCGTTCAAATGCTCCGAATGCGATTACAGTTTTAAAAGATCTAGTGATCTGACCCGACATACCAAAGTTCACACTGGAGAGAGACCATTCAAGTGTTCAATATGCGAGTATAGTTCTATTACAAACGGCCAATTAAGCAAACACATGATGACGCATACAGGAGAGAAACCCTTTGCATGTTTGCTTTGTGACTACAGATGTACACAATCGGGTCGTCTTACTGAACACACGAGAACTCACACTGGAGAAAAACCGTTCAAGTGCTCATTGTGTGAATATACATGTGCAAAATCTAGCGATCTCACCAGACACACTAGAATTCACCCCGGAGACAAACCTTTGAAGCGTTCGATATGTGAGTACACTTCTACAGGAAAGAACCAATTAGATATACAAGTGATGACGCATAAGACAGAGAACCATTTCAAGTGCTCAGTGTGTGAGTGCAGATCTACAACGTGTAGTAATATGACCAGTCACGCGAAATGTAGTGAAGAGAGTTCCACATGTTTAGTTTGTGACTACAAGTGTACACCAAAGGACCGTTTGACTGTAGATATGAGGATTCACAATAAAGAGAACCCGTTCAAATGTTCATTGTGTGGTTACGGATGTACGAATAGTAGCGATCTGAATAGACACACAAGGACTCACACGAGAGAGAAACCATGCAAGTGTTCAGAGTGTGGATACAAATCTACACACAAGGAACGTCTGACTCGTCATATGAGAATACACGATAATGAAAAAGCCTATAAATGCTCCTTATGTGAATATAGTTGTGCAGAACAAAGTGATCTAGTTAGTCACGCGCAGTCTCACACCGGAGAGATCCCATTCACGTGTTCCATATGCGATTACAGGTGTGCAGTCCAGAGCCAGTTGAGTACACACTTGAAGACGCATGGTGAAAAGGAACATTTCAAGTGTCCTTTTTGCGAGTACAGTAGTAAGACAAAATATAACTTGAATTGTCACATGCGAACTCACCCTGAACATGGACAATACAAACCATTCATATGTTCAGTATGCGGACGCAGATTCACACGTAAACTGGACCTCGATTGGCACATGGGCACTCACACTGGAGAGAAACCCTTCGAATGTTCTACTTGCGGTAAACGGTTTGTGACCAAACAAAGGCTGGATATGCACATGCGAATTCATACTGGAGAGAAACCATTCAAGTGCTCATTGTGTGGGTACAAGAGTACACAGCGGAATTGCCTTGCAGCCCACATGAGAACTCATTCTGGATGTATTGGAGATAAACCCTTTCTCTGTTCAGTTTGTGGGTTTAGGTGTACGCATCAGTGCCAGTTAAATATACACAGACGGTCTCATACTGGAGAGAAACCTTTTAAGTGCTCTCTTTGCGAGTTCGCGTGTTCGCAACAGAGATACTTAAATTCACACATGAGAATTCACACGGGAGAGAAACCATTCAAATGTTCGGTGTGTGAGTACAGGTGTAAAGATCGTAGTGATTTGGCACGTCATCGACGATCCCACGATCCAGAGAAACGTTTTATATGCTCAGTGTGTGGATACAAATGCTCGGAGCGAATCAGCCTGACCGGTCACATGAGAATTCACACCGGGGAGAAACCGTTCGAGTGTTTGATATGCGGAAAGAGGTTCACAGAAAGGCACCACCTGAGAAACCACACGAGAACTCACACCGGAGAGAAACCCTTCCAGTGTACCGAGTGTGACTACAAGTGTAGTGATAGGAGGAACATTAAAAAACACATTAAAATTCACACTGCAAAGAAATTGGAGTAAATCATTTATCGTCCACGAGCTTGTATTATCTGAGGGCAGTCGAAAGTGGAACTTGTCAGTTATTGCTGCTTGAGATGTAGTTTATAAATGTGTTTTGCAACAAACACATTCAAAGAAAGTGTGCTTATTGTAGGAAGATTGGATTGCTGTGTTACATTTTTTTAAAACTCCATTGCACTATGGGATATCTTCTAGTTTTGTAAAGTTTCATTGGTCTATTAAAATATTTAAATAAAAATCCGGCATTTCTGTTGGCTTATGGCGATGATAAGATAAACCTCCAGTCAATCAGATTTTATTTTGTGATGGTCTACTATGTGGGTACTAGTATTCGAAATCATGTGAGGTTCATTATTTTGGGAAATCCGAGATCACGTGAGGTTAATTTTTTGCTAATATCCTGGACTATGTTGGGTCTATTACGTGGGAATATCCGAGATCATGTGAGCTCCATTATGTGGAATATTAGAGATCATATGGGGTTCATTATTTAGGAGTATCCGAGATCATGAGAGGTCCACTATGTGGGATATTTGAGAACATTTGAGGGTCATTATGCGGGATCATATCCGAGATCATGCCAGGTTTATTATGTGAGATTACGTGAGATATCTGGGATCATGTCCGGTCAATTATGTGGAATATCCGAGGTTAACGTTTGGTTAATGTTGTGCCAATATCAGAGATCATGTAGGGTCCATTACGTGCATGGGAAATATCCGAGATTATGTGGGGTCCATTATGTGTGAGATTGGGGATCATATGTGTTTAATTTTTTGGAATATGGGCCATTTTCATGGAAATGTACAAATAACGGTGAAGACAATTTTTTTTTTTACATTTTGTTTATTTTACATTTTACAGCCAGGGATTTGCTGGAAATGCCAGATGATTAAATATCTTGTAGTTTTTCTCTGTTGTAAAATGTTTATTTTGGCAGATAACCGCTTTGAATGATTACATTTTCAAATCTGAAAATGAATTTGTCTTTACCGTTATTGTTGCAAATGCAGTTTGAAGGCTGATCATTAAAAAAACGCATCATTTCATAAAAAGAATCTTTCTGTTACATACTATTATAGAAATTATATGAGAATATGAAGACCTGTTTATTCCACATATCTTGACATGTGAAAAATATTACAAAAGGATTAAATTTATTCAACCGTCTTTATCGTTATTAGGAAAGTTTTCTGGGGAAATTAACACAAGAAATGTCATATAGAGGGCACCACTGTCACTTTTGAAAGAACCAGGATGCGGGCAGCCATTTTGCATCCAGCCTTATGGCAACAGAGCCCATGTTTTCTACAGATTTGAAAAAAAGTTTGTGTCGCACTTATTGTCCGTCTTTACCGTTAGTGAAGTATGTCAGTTAACAATTAATGATTGTTACCAAACAAAGCACAAGAAATCTAAAAGTGTATATCAAGAAAAATTCACCATGAAAACCATACTAACCCAGTTCAGCTTGCCTAAAGCTTACATTATCTGTCTTTACCGTTATTCAAACTTGTCTTTACCGTTATAAAACGCCATAACGGTAAGTACAGAAATATAAAAAGGTAAGGACAAAAAAAGATTTCTTTGCCAACTAACACAGTTATTGAGAAAATTGTCGTGACAATCTGATTATAAATTTTCTTAGAAATTGATCAACAGCAAAAGAATGTTTAGCTGAAGGCAGCTGGACTTGCATTTAGAAAATAAAACTAACTCGGTAGTTGAAAGAAAATGGTATTGAATTCAATGTTTTTACCGCTACTAATATAGCTTTTCCGTTATGATTTCACCATCACCTGATAATGCAATGGGCTAGAATGAGTAAAAACGTTACTAGACATTTTTGGGGGTTAGATACAGTGACACTAGCTTGGTTGACAGGAAAACAGTCTGTGTGGCCTACAAGGTCTTGAATAATTCCATCTTGGTAGCCAAACTGCACAAATTAAATGTTAGATTTGTCTTTACCGTTATCTGTACGTTTTCATGAAATGGCCCATATCCGAGATCATCCGAGGTTCATTATTTGGAATATTTGAGAACATCTGAGGGTCATTATGTGAGATCATATCCAAGATCATGCCAGGCTCATCATGTGGGATATTCGAAATCATATGAGGTCCATTATGTGAGATATCCGATATCATGTGCCGTCAATTATGCGGGGTACCCGTAATAATGGGAGGTTCATTTGGGGGATATACGAGACCATGGTAGGGCAATTATGTGAGATATCTAAAATCAGGTGAGGTTTATTATGTGGGATATTCGATATCACGTGAGACCTATTATGTGGGATATCCGAGATCACGTGAGGTCCATTATGTGGGATATCCGATATCATGTGAGGTGCATTATGTGGGGATAACCGCGATCATGTGAGGTCCATTATGTGAGATATCCGAGATTATGTGTGGTCAATTATGCGGGGAACCCGTGATCACATGCGGTCAATTTTGTGGGATATTCGAGATCATGTGAGGTCAGTTATATTGAATATCCGAGATCATATGATGTTCATTATGTGTGATGTCCGAGATCATGTGAGGCCATTATGTGGGGTATTTGCGATCATGTGAGGTGAATTATGAGGGATATCCGAGATCATGTGAGGTTCATTATGTGGAATGTCCGAGATCATGTGAGGCCATTATGTGGTATATCCGAGATCATATTATGTACAGTGTGTGGGATATCAGAGATCATGTGAGGTCCATTACGTGGGAAAATCCGAGATCATGTGGGGTTCGTTATGTGGGATATTGGAGATCATATGGGGCTCGTTATTTGGGGATATCCGAGATCATGCGCGGTCCATTGGGTGGGATATTTGAGAACATGTGAGGGTCATTATGTGAGATCATATCCGAGATCATGTCAGGTTCATTATGTCGGATATTCGAAATCATATGAGGTTCATTGTGTGGGATATCTGAGTTCATGTCAGGTCAATTATGTGGGATATCTAAAATCATCTGAGGTTCATTTGGGATAAACGAGATCATGTGAGGGCAATTATGTGGGATATCCGAAATCATGTGAGGTTCATTATGTGGGATATCTAGGATCATGTGACGTCCATTATGTTGGATATCCGAGATTATATGCGGTCAATTTGTTGGGATATTCGAGATCATGTGAGGTCAGTTATGTGGATATCCGAGATCATGTGAGGTTCATTATGTGGAAATATCCAAGATAATGTGAGGTTCATTATGTGGGATATCCGATATCATGTGTGGTCCATTATGTGGAGATATCCGGGATTATGTGAGGTTCATCATGTTGAATGTTGGAGATGATGTGCGGCCCTTCATGTGGGATATCCGAGATCAAGTGGGTCCATTTTGTGGGGTATCCGAGATCACCTGAGATCCATTATGTGGGATATCCGAGATCAAGTGGGTCCATTTTGTGGGGTATCCGAGATCACGTGAGATCCATTATGTGGGATATCCGAGATTATGTGAGGTTCTTTATGTGGGATATCCGATATCAGGTGAGGTCCATTATGTGGGATATTCGCGATCATGTGAGATCGATTCTGTGGTATGTCTGAGAGCATGTGATGTTCATTATGGACCATATACGATTTCATGTGGTTCTGTTATGTGGGGTGTCCGACATCATGTGAGTTTCATTATGTATTATATCCGACATCATGCTATGTACAGTATATGGTATATCCGAGATCATGTGAGGTGCATTATGTGGGGATAACCGCGATCATGTGAGGTCCATTATGTGAGATATCTGAGATTTTGTGAGGTCCATTATGTGGAGAAATCCGAGATCGTGTGAGTTCCATTATGTGAGGATATCTGAGATCATGTGAGGTCCATTATGTGATGATATTTGAGATCCTGTGAGGTCCATTATGTGGGATATCCGAGATCACGTGACGTCCTTTTTGTGAGATATCCGAGATTACGTGGGATCCATTATGTGAGGATAACTGAGATCATGTGCGGTTCATTTGGGGATACACGAGATCATGTGAGGCCCATCATGTGGGATATCCGCGATCATATGGGTCCATTAAGTGGGGTATCCGAGATCATGTGAGGACATTATGTAAGGATATCCGAAATCACGTGAGTTCCATTATGTATTATATCCGACATCATATCATGTACAGTATGTGGGATATCCGAGATCATTTGAGGTTCATTATGTGGGATGTCGGAGACCATGTGAGGTTTATTATTTTGGATATCCGAGATCATTTGAGGTTCATTATGAGGAATATCCGAGATCATGTGAGGTCCATCATGTGGGATATCCGAGATCATATGGGTCCATTAAGTGGGATATCCGAGACCATGTGAGGTCCATTATGTGGGATATCCGAGATCATATTATGGACAGTGTGTGGGATATCCACGATCATATGAGGCCGATTACGTGGTATATCTGAGATCAGTTGAGTTTCAGCATGGGGCATATACGACAACATGTGGTTCTATTATGTGGGGTATCCGAGATCATGTGAGTTCCATTATGTGAGGAAATCCGAGATCATGTGAGTTCCATTATGTGAGGAAATCCGAGATCATGTGAGTTCCATTATGTGAGGATATTCGAGATCATGTCAGGTCTATTATGTGAGGATACTTGAGACCATGCGAGCTTCATGATGTGGAATATGCGATATAATGGGAGGTGCATTATGTGGAGAAATCCGCGATCATGTGAGTTTCATTATGTGTACGGTAATGTCCGAGATCATGTTTGGCTTATGTGGGATATCCGAGATCTTTTGATGTTCTTTATGTGGGATATCCTTGATTATGTAAGATTCATTATGTGGGATTTCCTTGATCATGTGAGGTCTATTTTGTGGGACATTCGAAATCATCTGAGGTTCAGTATGTGGGGATATACGAGGTCATGTGAGGTACAATATGTGAGATATCGAAGATTTGAGGTTCATTATGTGGGATATCCGATAGCATTTGTGGTTTATTGTGTTGGAATATGCATTTGATAAGACCAGCCGTACATGTAGTTCTTCGACGGACACACATTAAATCTGGACTATTCAACCAGTGACCGAAGATGGTCCATTTCTGTCGGATATTAAATTTGTCATTTCGTTGTCAATTTGTGGTTTACTTAACTAAGTCCATGATGGCGTACACTGATTGAATGACAGACTTAAAGATTACACCATTATACGGTGAAATTGCGGTGGTTGCCATTGCCCAAGCAGAGTAGGCCTATGTTGGGGACATTGTGTTAATATGCAAACTAACGTTTGTTGTTGCATTTGCGGGAAACGTTAGAGCGCATTGTTTGGAAGAATGTTCAGTGTAGGCTGCGCCTATATCTTGTTAATGTACTCTTATGGGCGAGTTTGCAGTTTTATGCAGACTTGTATGTCCAAAACATACAAATAGACATATACATGTATATACACACAGACAGATTACGGCCGGCGTCGTCGGTTCAAAATTCTGCCTGGGGCTAGTGGAAATTGGCTCCTGGCGAAAAACAGGTAGTAGTCTCGCCCGTTATCTGGCATTTTCGCGAGACTTTTTATTCGGTGAACGGTCATTTTCGAAATATCGGTTAGAATTTAGTGGAGAAATGCCCTTATCCGCCAGAAGAGACAAGACCGGAAAGGTCAAAGTAAGGTATATGCAATTTAACCATTTGTCGTACTGCCTGAGACGACGTTTATTCGATTTCTGAAAAAAACGGGTTATAAAACTTAAGTTTTGGGAGCGTGGTTGGCGACCGCACCGATGTGAGCGTCCGCCGTTCTCTTTTTCTCCAAGACCCCTGAAAACCCAAATCAAGATAATTAATCAAATAAACAATGGTAACGAGCCCCTGTGTCAGTATCTACGTTCATCTGAACCTGTTCTAAACAATCTGCTATATATTTGATCCACGTGTACATGGTGTAGTTAGATTGGCTGATGCTTTTGGTTGAATAGGGCTCCGTAATCGTACTTGTGTAATAGGCATTAAAGCGGTTTAATGCATACTCAATAATCAGGATCACGGCAGATGCCATCTTCGCATATCCAGGTCGAACACTGCACGCGTTACTTTGGCTGAACATAACACATTATCTGATCAGAATACGGGTTTGGTGAGGTCATAGCTCTATAAATATTCCGTGTTCCATATTAGGAGGTGTGCGATGTATGACCTCTCTAAATTTCAAATTTGACTGGCTATTCGAAAGAAAATAACATCAATACAACCAACACTTGCCATATTTGGAAATCACACCGGCAGACATCAAAGAAAATGTTTCCATGCAGCAAAATAAATAACAGTAAACCAATGCTCGACAGCATATCTGAAACTTTTTCCTGTCAGATTTCGGTTCATTTACTACATATATATATATAAATGGGATACTGGGTTATGATGTTTTACGTCCAGGTGGTGTGTTGTACATATACATAATCTTATTCTGTTAGACATTTAAGAGTTTCCCATCGTTTTGTAAATTTGTCCCACTGGCAGCTTGAAGAGAAGATTGCTTTCTCAGCACAGTAATATGACTAACATGTTTTGTACTCTCTTAAACCTGATAAGTTTTGGGAAAGTTTATCTTGTTCTATTTTGATATATATCAAGTTTAGCTGAAATAAGTACTGTATTTAGTGCTTTCTCATTTCAATATAAATGTCCGAATAACACAATCACGTATCTGGAACTGAAAGAGTGTTTTTTTTTTCAGATGCTCACCAATCAAAGAAATCCTTCCAAAATTTGTTTGTATATGGACAATACAAAAAAACCCCAGTCGTTCTATTGTTTCACCTTCTGTTTTACAAAATGTACATAGAGGTGAAGGAATATAATTTATTTTGAATGAGAAAGTATTCATGGGCCAAATCCTATGGATTAGTTTGTATTGTAACCATCTTGGACGAGTATCTGTGGTACTTTTGAATGGAAGATTGTATAATTTTTTTCCAAGTTTCTAGGCAACTTGGCTGGGTGGTTGGTTCGTCGCGAAAAAGCTGAAATATTGTTGAAAGCGACGTTAAATTCTATTCACTCACTCACTCGCACGCATATATACTGTTATTTCGCAATGATAAAAGCGTTTGATTAAATTTATCTAAGCCAGGGAAGTATCTCCGATGTATCTGTCTTCATGCATCTATTATATTTTTGTGATAGGTGGCACAATATATTAGTATTGTATTCAAAGCCCTGTTATATTTTAGAGTCGGAGTGTACAATTCATGCACGTCTGAGGATTTTTTGGTGCTTCCGAAGTGTCTAGTCGGCAGTTTCCGTAGGTCCCCGGCAGCGTGGGTAAAGCGTCGCCCACCGCCATTGTCTATTCTGGCGGTACGCAGTCGAAAGTTATGCTGTTGTTTTCGATTTTCCGGTAATCTCTTCCACCCCCACTGTCCGGATGTGTTGTGGTGTGATCTGGTGTGTTGCTATATAGCTGCCAGGAGATGGAATTATATCTGTGACTGCGGGCTGAATTACTTCATTCATTTTTATGGCGTTTTCCAACAACAATGAAGGCCATGTGGTGATATTCTGGTGAAATGGTAAATGGTGTGTGACCAGTTGACCGCCTTTAAGCAAGCTACTGGGGGTATTTTTCATCCTTCCTACTGGGAGATTAAAGACAGAATCCACATGCTTAAACTATGGACTTGGTGTCAGTTCTTTAACAAACCCTAGCGGCCATTAGGGTTTACATGGTGTCAGAAGTGGGATTGGTTTAAATACCCCTGGTGGCAAGATGTACAAGACTGTTGATGTTTTTGTGTGCCGTTTGGGAGATGTCCAATTGACTGTGAACAATTGTGTAATACATTCGGGTAACAGACTGCTTGGACTGCGTGTTGCTGAAGAGACTGGAAAGATAGACTGTGTTGATGCTGGAAACTGAACTGTTCATTTGTCGGTGAAAATATGGATACAGTGGACTATCTAAATTCATGTCGTTGGTGGAATTTGATCAACTTTTCACAGAAGGTTTGGTAGGTAATTAACAGATTAATTACCTAGGTATCTCAGTTAACTGTCATATGTTATATGTTGATGTAATTTGGTACTGGTATTATCACATGCATTATTTGTCAAATGTCTGGGTAATATCGTAATAATGGCGGAGACAGCTCTTAACAAATTGTCTGCTGAGCTCGAGCAGCTAAGAATCAAAATGAAGGAGGAGGATGAGGTTATTCGATCTCAGCAGGAGAAGGCAAACGAGATGGCTCAAACGTATGAGTGCAAGCAATTTGTTGTTCTTCCAAGTAAAAAGTTGGATAAATTCAGAGACCGTCCTCGTAAATCAGGTGATTTGTCTATACGCGAGTGGGTCGCAGATGTGCGCAGTCACTTAGATGCGCATAGGTTGAGTTCGGATCGATCAGCCGCATTGATCCTGGAACATTTGGGTGGTCCAGCAAAACAGGAGATACTTGGTCGCGGTGAGTCTGTTAGGGGAGATCCAGAAGAGATTTTTCGTGTTCTCTTTCGCGTCTTTGGCGATGGTGATGATTTACCGACACTGCAACAGAAATTCTACTCGTATGTTCAGGGAGAGGATGACTTAGTTTCCTGTTCTCTTGGTCTGGTAGATTTGTATGAACGGATTGTTGAACTTGATGTATCATTCCGACCTTGTCGTGAAGGAGCCCTGAAAGGAAGATTTGCGGAGTCTGTGAAAGACGAAAGCTTACGACGTGAGCTTCGTCGATTGAATGTTGAATTTCCAGATTTGAAATTCTTTGAGCTAAGCGATCGAGCAATTCGCTGGCTAGGGGCATCCGCCAAGGCACAGAAGACAAAAGTGGCTGCAACCCAAGAGACCATGACTGAATACGGTAAAGAGTCGTACATCACACGTCAAGAAGATATAATTTCCAGGCAACAAACGCAAATAGATCAGCTGATGTCAACAGTAGGGAAGACGACTACAGAAGGAAATTCTTCCACATATCACAGGAACCAGCGTAAAGAGCGACGTTGTTGGGCGTGTGGTTCATTGGATCATATTCAGAGGGATTGCTTGAAGGAAAGCAAGAAATCTGGAAAAAGTGTTAATCAAGACCATTTAAACTAGAGAAGCCTGCGGTGGAGAGCCACACCGTAGGTTACCAGTTGGATGATGGCTCACTCATAAAGAGAGCAATCGGAACCTGTCCGGAGGCTGCTGTTGAGTTACAAGGGGTGGAAGTGCAGTGTCTGTTGGACATGGGTGCACAAGTGTCTACTGTGACCGAATCCTTGTATAGGAGTAATCTACAAGGCAAGTGTGACTTGGTGGATGTGGGTCGGCTGATACGTATCTCTGCAGCGAACGGCAAGGATATGCCGTTTGTAGGCTATCTGGGACTGGACTTAGTTGTATTTGGCAATGAGTTCAAGAACATGGTTTTTTGGTGGCAAAGGATAATGAGGATACCGCTATGAAACAACGGAAAGAGCAAGTTCCTGGAGTATTGGGATCAAATGTGTTTCGTGACATGTGCAAAAACTTATCAGGTGAAAATTTTCCAGATGGCAAGTGGAAGACTATTCTTGCATTGTATGGCGAAACTAGAGCTACAGAGACTGTAAATATTAAGAGTTGTAGAGTCAGAGCAGCTGGGAAGAAACCAGTACTAGTCCCTGCTTAGTCGTTACAAGTAGTTGAAGGAACTGTGAGACCCTCGGGTACAGAAACGTACACTGCTATCGTAGAGGAAATTGGTGTCGCTACTCCGACTCTACAGACTGGTCTTAAACTGGGACCATCACTGGTAACCGTGGACCGATCAGGTCGTGTACCTGTACAGGTTGCTAATTTCACAGACGAGGATATATATATGAGTCCTAGGACACCTATTGGCATACTCTGACCCGCTCATCCTGAGCCACTGGTTGACATTGTGTTTACAGAAGCAAATGAGGCAATCATCGTTGAGAACTCTGCTGAGAATATTTCTAATAAGGAGATAGGGCAGAAGTTGTTGTCCAAGATGGATGTTGGTGAAGGCCTTGATGGAGACCAGAGAGATCAGCTGAAGAATCTTCTCGCCGAATATGCCGATGTGTTTAGTGTTGCGGAGGACGATATAGGCTTTTGTGATGCTGTCGAGCACAGAATTATTACCGAGGATGACGTACCAGTTAGGGCACCCCATCGTCGAGTACCACCTCATCAGTGGAACGAAGTTCGAGACTATCTCCGTTCAGCACTGGATACAGGTGTTATTAGTGAATTCTCTAGCCCTTACTGTTCACCAGTCGTTCTTGTTCGTAAGAAGGACGGAAAGATACGTCTGTGCTGTGATTATCGCTCCTTGAATGCTAAAACTAAGAAGGACTCCTACCCATTACCACGTATTGAGGAAACATTTGATGTTCTTTCTGGGGCCAACTACTTCTGTAGTTTAGATTTGGCACATGGGTTTAACCAAGTTCCCGTCCGAGAGCAGGACATAGAGAAAACAGCCTTCCGTGTAGGAACTGGGGGACTGTACGAGTATACAAGAATGCCATTTGGATTGACTGAGGCCCCGAGTACATTTATGAGGCTCATGGACAAGATCTTTGGAGACCAAAATTTCCAAACCCTTCTAATATACCTTGACGACATCCTAGTATTTGGTAGGACATTCCAGGAGACCCTCAATCGTCTTGAGATGGTATTGGACCCAGCTAGCCACCCAGACCTTGCCCAGATCTTGTCCAGCCCTGGCATGATATGTAAGCAGATCTGGTCCAGTTCGGGCAATCAAGATCTGGCCCAGACCTGAAATGGTTAGATCCAGATGCAACCAGATCTGGCCCAGACACGGGGTGCTAATCTGGTTCAGATCTGGCATAAGCGACTGGCATGGTGATCTGGGCTGATATGTTTCAGATCTGGCATAAGCGATCGGGG
>JAVTVY010048270.1:0-22936 GCA_036873755.1 Hanleya hanleyi | reverse complement strand
TCACAAGATATCTCAGAAGTACCTCACAAGATATCACAGAAGTACTTCACACAGTATCTAAGAAGTACCTCACAAGGTATCACAGAAGTACCTCACAAGGTATCTCAGAAGTACCTCACAAGGTATCACAGAAGTACCTCACAAGGTTTCTCAGAATTACCTCACAAAGTATCACAGCAGTACCTCACAAGATATCTCAGAAGTACCTCACAAGATATCACAGAAGTACTTCACACAGTATCTAAGAAGTACCTCACAAGGTATCACAGAAGTACCTCACAAGGTATCTCAGAAGTACCTCACAAGGTATCACAGAAGTACCTCACAAGGTTTCTCAGAATTACCTCACAAAGTATCACAGCAGTACCTCACAAGATATCTCAGAAGTACCTCACAAGATATCACAGAAGTACTTCACACAGTATCTAAGAAGTACCTCACAAGGTATCACAGAAGTACCTCACAAGGTATCTCAGAAGTACCTCACAAGGTATCACAGAAGTACCTCACAAGGTTTCTCAGAATTACCTCACAAAGTATCACAGCAGTACCTCACAAGATATCTCAGAAGTACCTCACAAGATATCACAGAAGTACTTCACACAGTATCTAAGAAGTACCTCACAAGGTATCACAGAAGTACCTCACAAGGTATCTCAGAAGTACCTCACAAGGTATCACAGAAGTACCTCACAAGGTTTCTCAGAATTACCTCACAAAGTATCACAGCAGTACCTCACAAGATATCTCAGAAGTACCTCACAAGATATCACAGAAGTACTTCACACAGTATCTAAGAAGTACCTCACAAGGTATCACAGAAGTACCTCACAAGGTATCTCAGAAGTACCTCACAAGGTATCTCAGAAGTACCTCACAAGGTATGACATAATTATCTCACAAAGATTCGCCAAAAGTTTGCATCAAAAATAGATATATCTCTTCGAAATAAACGAATACACGTGCTGAAACTGGGGGTATATACAGAATAATTGGCGTCTAGAAACATCAATGAAAACAGTTCATGACGTACACACTGTTCCTCTGATCAAGAGGTAAAGAAGAGGATGGTACAGAAAGGTCGTTAGCTCGAGACAGGCAGTAAACTGGACTTAAAACTGGAAAAGTGTGGACTATTGTACAGATTTATACCAAAATTTCGGAGGGAGAACGTAATATACCCTTAGACCCATGGAACAGTTTTAGTAAACAGCGCCTGTTGCTAAGGCTATCACAGAACGTAAGGGCGTAATTCTGTTTGATAGAGATAATATTTTCTAGATCAGTGGCTAAATATGTGCATTTGTTTTGTTTGTTACTTGCCATGTTATTGCTATACGTCCGCTATTTATAGTGTTTTTACTTCGTTTCAGCATCCATTTCCATGTGGTACCCTGTATACACCGCCATTATCATCGGTGTAATCGAGAATAGGTGCATGTATCGAAGAACTCTGGTGATATAAACCCTTGTGAATTCACTAAAATAACATTCTCGAGTTTTGTGATCATCAGATTAAGAAATGGCCATATAATGACATGATCTTGACCGTGATATTCGAACTAATGTCGAGGGACTTGTGTTTTCTGGCCAAATGTACTGGGAATGCACAAACAACTTCTGTAAAACCAGGCGGGAACAATTCCCATGTATTACGATGATATATTTGGACTATAATGACCTTCGACAATTTTTATATGCGGCACATCGTCTCCCGCTGATGTAACCATTACCAAGACGTAAGACTTGCGAAATTGTAGTAAGTGGAAAATTCACACACAGGTGGTGAAGATAATGAGTTCCAGGTTTCAAAGATTCGAGAGAAAACGATAACATCGTCATTAAAAGCGGCTTTTATTCAAGTTTCGAACATCGTCTCTTATAAGGGAACTTTACATTTGAAAATTGGATCCTGTAGAGGAATTTAGTATGAAAATTCGCTTTTAAAATTTAATGAACTTGTGAGATATCGCAGAAGTACTTCACAATGAAAAAAAAACGTCCATGTTAAAGTATCTCGTTGGGATTTACACACACACCCACACACACGCACACACACGCACTCTTTCAACCGGATTTCTCACGTGATACATACACATTTCCTATATATGTTACGGCTACATGTTTGTCAATTGATACTGGTGACCTATTATCAGTGGTACCGAGACCAACTAACATGTATGTCAATGCATTGCAAAAACAGTGTACAATACTTAATATTTGACTGTGTTCTCATTAAACTTGATCTTCAAGTAAAAGTTACCTTACCTGTCTGTATCTCTTGTGTGAAAGTGAAAAATTGTCGATGTCATTCACACCTGATTTCCGAGAATTCATTGGAGCAGTTCTGAGAAATCACGTCATTCTCAACTGTATTCTTCGTTAGTAGTATACAAAGCGTCAATCAGGTCCAATTGACCTCAGAAATTTGCATATGACCTTTGTGACGTCATGTTTCATCCAATCAGAAGCGAGTATTGATGTCACGTGGTGTGTGGTGGATGGTGGTGGTGGGTGGTGGGTTTAAGATGGCGGCTGGTGGATGGTGGTGGTGGGTGGTGGGTTTAAGATGGCGGCTGGGGATGGTGGTGGTGGGTGGTGGGTTTAAGATGGCGGCTGGGTGGATGGTGGTGGTGGGTGGTGGGTTTAAGATGGCGGCTGGGTGGATGGTGGTGGTGGGTGGTGGGTTTAAGATGGCGGCTGGGTGGATGGTGGTGGTGGGTGGTGGGTTTAAGATGGCGGCTGGTGGATGGTGGTGGTGGGTGGTGGGTTTAAGATGGCGGCTGGGTGGATGGTGGTGGTGGGTGGTGGATTTAAGATGGCGGCTGGGTGGATGGTGGTGGTGGGTGGTGGGTTTAAGATGGCGGCTGGGTGGATGGTGGTGGTGGGTGGTGGGTTTAAGATGGCGGCTGGGTGGATGGTGGTGGTGGGTGGTGGGTTTAAGATGGCGGCTGGGTGGATGGTGGTGGTGGGTGGTGGGTTTAAGATGGCGGCTACAATTGCTGCAGGGGATGTATTCAGGATGTATTCATCAGCGGTGATGCGGTCTGACCACGGTTTTGGCGGTGATTCGGTCTCGGGAAAAAGCTTCCGCGGAGAAAAAGTAGTCCCTAGATAAAATGGTCCGATGGGGTCGAGTGAGGTATCAAAGTGAAGCTTATGTGAAGGGGCTGGGTGTGGGGTTGAACTATCGGCATTCTGCGCATGCGCGGTGGCCGAAGGGTATGAAAATAGACGTTTTGGAGCCAGGGGAGCCCCTAATGGTCCAATCGGGTCGAGTGAGGTATCAAAGTGAAGCATTCGTGAAGGGACGTCTGATGGGCTGGGTGTGGGGTTGAACTATCGGCATTCTGCGCATGCGCGGTAGCCCAAGGGTATGAAAATAGACGTTTTTGAGCTAGGGGAGCCCCTAATGGTCCGATGGAGGCGCATGAGGTATCAAAGTGCAGCATTCGTGAAAGGGCATCTAATGGGCTGGGTGTGGGGTTGAACTGTTAATTGTATTAAATGCAGAACTATTGAACAAGTGTTGAAAAACATTTGCCGTATTCCTACACATTCATTGAAGTGGCTTGAGAGCGTATAATTGTATTAAAAATTCAGAGTTTTTTTACTGTTAATTGTATTAAAATTCAATACTCAGATATAATTGTATTAAAATTCAATACCCTGGTGAACACGTTCATTCTATTTGTGTTAATAAAAATAGTAGAAAATTTAAAAAAATGGTTGTTAGTGTTCATTCTTTTTTTTCTTATAATTTCAGCCCCGCCCCCTTTTCACCCGTCCCTCCCCCCTTACCCCCCTCCCCCCTTTTTTTCAATAATTTCAAAAAAATTGTAAAAAAAATAGTAGAAAATTAAAAAAATGGTTGTTAGCGTTCATTCTTTTTTTTCTTTTTTTTTAAATTTAAAAAAAAAATTTCAGCCCCGCCCCCCCTTTCACCCATTCCTCCCCCCTTCCCCCTTTTTTTCAATAATTTCAAAAAAATTGTAAAAAAAATAGTAGAAAATTTAAAAAATGGTTGTTAGTGTTCATTCATTTTTTTCTTTTTTTTTAAATTTAAAAAAAAAAATTCAGCCCCGCCCCCTTTTCACCCGTCCCTCCCCCCTTCCCCTCTTCCCCCTTTTTTCAATAATTTCAAAAAAATTGTAAAAAAATAGTAGAAAATTAGAAAAATGGTTGTTAGTGTTCATTCTTTTTTTTCTTTTTTTTTTAAATTTAAAAAAAAAATTCAGCCCGCCCCCTTTTCACTCGTCCCTCCTCCCCCTTCCCCCCTTCCCCCTTTTTTTTCAATAATTTCATTTCAATAATACAAACAAGTCAATTCAATTCTTTTTATTGCTCGACTCAATTTACCTGGATACTTAGCAATGAGAGTCCACTGATTTGTTTAGCTGTAGCTGAGTTCCTACATAAAGTGTCTATCTTCCCAAGTGACACCAGCAGTAAGCAAAACAAAATATAAACCATGGTACTTGTATATTACATGATATATTGTTTAGTGGTATGTATCTCGGGTATGGGGAGGGAGTGAGCAAAATGAGGGGTGGGCTGTTTTGATAGGTAATGTTGGATTTTTATAACTGAGCCTGTTTTTCGTGTAAACCATCGCAGCGAAAAGGGAAAATCGGCGAGTAGTGGACAAAGGGAAAATTGGGAAGTACCCACCATGCCCCAGAATACTTCATATGCATATCACGGCCTTAAGGCCTATGTAAGATATGATATACTTCACATTTTAGTAGTATAAAAAGCGCAAGTCCTATTGACCTTGCCCCTCCAAAGAAATAAAATCGGCTCTATTTTACAGGAGTATATACGCAGGTCACGTGGGTTGTGACGTCACCTCCGGGTTTTCACTAAAAACTACCTCCAAACATAGAAGAGTTCCCATTTTTCCCCTTAGACGTCCGTATGTTCATCCTCCAAACCCAGAAGAGTTCCAATGTTCAACCTCCGGGGTGTTTTCCACCGGCCTGGCCCGCCCCAGCACGCAGCGCGCGCGCGCGAGATCGCGGGTTCTCCGGCAGTGCGCGGCATCACCGGCAGCGCGCGGATGCATATGCCATTGTGGAAAACCCCCACAGACAGGTCAGTACATGCATTCCTATGATGTTCACGCATAATAAAAATGTAATCTGTGTTGTTGTTGTTGCTCCCTTTTTTGGACTAACCCATCAGAATAGTACGTATCACGGACTACACCCGTAGAGCTACATCTGGTCTATAAAACACGTCCCTCTGGACCCTACACCTTCATTTCTACGGTTGCAGAGCCATGGCGGAGATCCAGCCCCATGCGACTCGCATTTTACAGTATGCCACCGTGGTGAATTCATTCACGGGTTACCGAGCAGTGGTCCGGTCCATGTTTGCAGATGGCGACGACAACGAGGGACGACGCCAGATACTGAACGAGTTCACAGAAGCGGTCCTCCACAGAGTGCACTCGATGGAGAGGCGTTCCATCACTCACCACTACTGGACTATGACAGCCATCCTTGATGCTCGGGCTATGGACCACGAGCGCTCACGCCGGAACCAGCGCCGGCTGGTTGGCCTCATACTAGTCTGTGCCCTATTTACCCTGGCGCTGTGGTATTGACACTATAAATACCAGGGTCAGACAGAGTGTGTGTCATTTACCCTTAGTCATTGGATCAACCGTGTCACCGAGACACCTACCCATAAATACGAGAGACAGACAGAGTGTGTGTCATTCACCGTTCGACATTTAGAGCAAGCATGTCATCCGACCTACGAGCCATTCTGCCCCTTACACCCCGGGTGGGGTTACACGTCTATGAAGATAAAGTCACCCTGGTGGAAGACCGTGGAGATATTTGCTGGGCGCCCGCTGAGACCTTATCGAATACGGTGACGCTACCTCGTGACGGCTGGACCAAATTTAAACGGTTGTTGAGCGGCGAGCTCGACGGAAACCTCATCCACATAGACAATGCCATCTACGTATACCGTGCAACCTTCTTCCTACGCCTGGGCCGCTACCAAGACCCTACGCGAGGCTTCACCCTAGACCCCGATCTGTGGTCAGCCTTGGAGAAAGTGGTGCCTATTGTGGACCAGCTGTTTACACCGGACGAGCGATCATCACACCAGTTGGGGTGGGCTCGTGCTATTGAGGACGCGCTGGCTGAACCCCATGAACAACTACATGAACCCGACGACGACGACGATGCCATTGATTACCCGGCTAGACTCAGTCAGCCCAGTGACATGACCACCTGATCCTTTGATCTCACATTCGTCTGTCCCGGGAGGGCTGGACCAAATTCAAACGGGTGTTGTCTGGTGAACTGGACGGCGATCTCATCCACTTGTGTCACGATGTGTACATCCGACGCGGCCCTTTCTTTGCTCAATTGGCTCGGCTAGATGGGGGTAGAGTGCATTTTACCCTTCACCCTGATCTATGGTCTGCATTGGAAGATGCCGTGGTAGATGTGGATGAAGTGCTTATCAAGCGGTCATCAGACGCGTTGGACTGGTCATTGACCATGGCCACTGTCGGAGCCCACGAAGAAAATCAGAAAGAAACTCCGGCCCAAGATATACCCGTTATAAATAAACGATAGAGCCCGGGTCCATCATCATTGTGTCACCATGAAGCGCTGGGAGAAGGTGTTGGATAACTTATACTACAGTCCCGACAGTCCGGCGGCCTATAGTGCATTGTCGGCTCTCTATCGAGCGGCCACACCCCAGGGGATACAACGTGCCCAAGTCCGAGATTGGTTAAGAAAACAAGACACCTATACCTTACATCGTTCTGTCCGTCGCCATTTTCTACGGAACCGCGTCATCGTGGGAGGAATAGATGCCCAGTGGCAAGCGGATTTGGTCGATATGAGCGCCTTTGCCAAACACAACGGTGGGAATCGGTATATCTTGACGTGCATCGATATCCTATCCAAGTATGCGTGGGTGGTACTCATCCGGACGAAAACGGGGGCGAATCTCATAGCGGCGTTCAAAGACATCTTCAAGACCGGGCGCAAACCTTTGTATTTGCAAACCGACGAAGGCACGGAATTCCTCAACAGACCGTTCCAACAGTTTCTGAAAGCCCAGAAGGTGTTTTTCTTCCATACGTACAACGAGACCAAGGCTTCCGTGGTGGAAAGGTTCAACAGGACATTCAAAGGCCGTATGTATAAATATTTCACCTACAAGAATACAAGGCGGTACATCGATGTTCTCCCGAAACTGGTGAGGGGTTACAATCGAGCCTATCATCGGAGTATAGAGAGAGCCCCCATTACCGTGACCCAACGCAATGAAGCCCAAGTCCGGCGTGTGTTGTACCCCAGGCCATCGCAGCGAACGACGAAGGCGGTGTACAAGGTCGGGGACCCTGTACGGATCAGTAAAGTCAAGGGCAAGTTCGAGAAAAGTTACTTGCCCAACTGGAGCGATGAGCACTTCCTGATTAAACGGCGCCTACCCCGACAGCAGCGAGTCTATGAACTGGAAGATCTTCAAGGGAACCGTTGCTAGGGACGTTTTACGAGACGGAATTACAGCCTGTCGTAAAACACAGCAAGACTACTACACGGTGGAGCAGATTTTGAAAACGGAACGTCGACATGGCAAACTGTTTCATTTCGTGAAATGGCAAGGTTGGCCCAGTTCCTTCAATTCCTGGGTCGCGGCCAACCAGGTGAAACGACTATAAAACCAGACACCACTGCCGTCCTCCTTCATTCCACATCCGACCACAGTGCTATGGACCAACAGCAGCTGCCTCTGAAGACAGCGTCTCGCAAAACGCGCAAAGCGCAAGTGGTCTTTGGGGTGATAGTGCTAACCCTGCTGAGTTTGTTGTACGGAGGTGTTTTACGACGTAGCCTATGTCAGCACGTTACTTAACCAACTGAGAACACCAGCCACCAGCGAAACCGGTCTACAGAGAGCACCAGTCGTATCGAGCCCAGTCACCACCACCACCACCACCCCCCGTGTACAAGCCACGTCGAGCTCTACACCTACACCAAGAACACCCACTACGTCTCAAGACCCACCGGATTTCATCCCTCACAGTGAACAGACAACGACCACCGACGTTGTACCCATCACCACCATCATCATCCCTGAACGTGAACAGACAACGACAACCGACGTTGTACCCACCACCACTCCAGTTCACTCATACGAAATTTACAAGAGCGGGTTACCACGACAACGGATACACGTCGAACCATGGACCCACGGTGGCAGCATCCCTTCACGTGTCTCATCGCAGGACCGACGGGCTCCGGCAAAACGCACTTCGTCCGGAAGCTCCTTCAACACGCCGACAGCATGATCACCCCACCTATTGTCCGAGTCGTGTGGTGTTACGGAGAATGGCAGGCAGCGTATGCAGCAATGCCCCACATCACGTTCGTGGAAGGCCTACCCAACCTGGCCGATTTGGAACCCGACACCTTGGTGGTTCTGGATGATCTCATGGCGGAGACGGATGCGCGGGTCACCCAACTCTTTACCAAAGGCAGCCACCATCGACGGCTCAGCATCATCTACATTGTGCAGAATCTGTTCAGTAAAAACAAAGAACATCGGAACATCAGCTTAAATGCCCACTACCTGGTGGTCTTCAAAAACCCGAGAGATACCACTCAACTGCTGCACCTGGCGAGACAGATATATCCCGGCCGCACACCGTTTGCGCTGGAAGCCTTTAAAGATGCCACAACCCCTCAGCACGGGTATATGCTCTTCGACCTCAAGCAAGCCACCCCCGATCACCTTCGACTACGGACCGGCATCTTTCCCGGAGACACCCACCACGTGTACTTGCAAAAATAATGTAAACACACCCACAGTGGCGCCCCCAGCTGGGATGTGCGTGTGTGTTTGATGATGGAGATAATAAAAAGAATGAATACCACAGCAGTGTTGACTTTGTCTGTGAGGTGGATAAAAAGGGCAGAGTTGTGGGTTCTGGCATTAGTTGTACAGGATGTCTGCGCGAGTACGGAAGCACGCTCCCACGCTCCGTGTATTGAAGACGGCCCCACCCGAGTTCGTCCGAACCATTGGTCGCGGTGCGGACCCTGACCTTGTACGCTGTCTGTGCGAGATCGGGTACAATCTGTTAAAAGGCAACGTACCACTGACTCCGGCTCAGAAGACCAAGTTGGCCAAGCATAAGACAGGTCTCCGAACCCTAGTCCATAAGCGGGTCCCACAAACACAAAAGAAAAAGGTGTTACAGAAAGGCGGCTTTCTCGGGGCCATCTTAGCACCGTTGGCCGCTTCCGTGTTGGGTCCAGTATTGGGTGGACTCTTCGGCCGACAATGAACCACACGAAAAAAATGGTCCTCGTCGAACCACGGTTGCTTCAAAACCTTCAATCGCCCTACCCTGTGCCACCTACGGTGAAGACCATAAACACCCTCGATGGAGAGATGCAACAGATCTTACAGAGACCGGGGTTAAGCGACAGTGAGAAAGTACAACGGTACAATGAGACGCTTCAGCGGTACATGACGTTCATGGACCAATACAAAACCCTCTCTACCCCAGCAACAGCACCACCACCACCACCACCACCACCACGTGACAGACCGCCGACCTCAGCACCGTTCCAACAGCCGCCATTACCAGGGGTAGCCCCCACAGCCTCACAGTGGGTGGAAGACGAAGTGCTGAAGAGTGTACCTGCCTCGTTCAAGAAACAAGCTGGCCTGGTATTACAACGGATGAAACAGAATTCTAACATGACTTGGAATGATAAAGGCGAACTCCTGGTACAGAATCAGGTGGTCCCCGGCACCCACATGACGGATTTAGTGAATGACCTGATGCGTAAACGCAGATCGCACACGGATCATCGAGGATGGGAGGTCTTTGCTCAAGGCTTGAAAGACATGCATGTACCACAGGAATTGGTGGGGAATCCCCACCGCTGGGCCTTTATGCAGCAAACCCAGCAATCGCCGAGTCGTGCACCACGACAGATTCCACAACCGTGGGAATCCGAATGGGAACCGGAGTCACCCCCCAAAACTCCACCACCACCACAACGGGCACCTTCTTTTCAGACCTTTAAAAAACCACCCTTGATCAGGACACCGCACATCTCGAGAGCCGTGACACGTAGCAAGTCAACGCGACGAACACGACGCCGGACACAACCACCCAAGGTCTGGAACACCTATTAAAACCAACAGCAGCAGCAGGACAGCTCAGTCGCCATGTTTTACCTCACCCTACCCAGTAACAGTTCGCTGGATGTGTTTCCTGACAACACCGTGGCCAAGTATGTGACTCAATTGCCACAACCGTTGCATTTACCTGGACGATGGGAATGTGGCCTCGTGGATATCCAATACCCTTACTCGTGGTACAACGTGCGAGCCAATGAAGTGTGGTACGAGGTGACCTACGAAGGGAAAGACACCCGACTCACCCTCCCCGAAGGCCAATACGATACTCCCAAGGAGTTCATCGGTGGGCTGTCAAGACTGTTGCATTATAAGGCTCTACGGCAGGTCACGAATAGTTCAAAACCCATCCAAGCCTATCCCTTCAAGAATCACGTGGACTTCGATTACAACGCACACAACGACAAGGCACAGCTTACCGTCTCCGCCAACGCGAGTGTCGTACTGAGTCCTATCCTACAGCAAATGCTGGGTTTCGATCTACAGACGTTCGCTGGTCCCACCGCCCACCAAGGCGAGATCCCGATGGATATGAAGTCGGGTATGTACGGACTCTACGTCTACTCGGACGTGGTGGACAGCCAGATCGTGGGCGATATCAACACACCTCTGTTACGGGTGGTCCCCATTAAAAATAAGTATGGCGATCAAGTCACCCACAGTTTCAGCCACATGCTCTACCTGCCCGTACGACAAACTGACATCAACACGATCATGGTGGATATACGAGATGACACGGGACGACCGGTGGCATTCGAACGAGGAAAAGTGGTGCTGACACTTCATTTTCGACAAGCACGTGCTCCCCACTTTGCATAATGAATGTGCCTTACGAGTGCGATGCACGCAGCTATATGGACTATTATGCCCAACAGGCCGGGGGTGGCTTTCCGGTGTTTAGTGGTGCACGCATGCAACGTGGACATGGACTGGGGAACATACTCGGGAGCATCGTCAAAACGTTCCTGCCCTTGGTGTCGCGTGGGGTGAAAGCAATCGGCAAACAAGCGGTACGCAGCGGACTGCAAGTGGCCGGTGATGTCTTGGGGGGTACGACACCCAAAGAAGCCTTGAAACGGCGGGCCAAAGAAGCGGGAGGCGTCTTGGTGGCCAAAGCACAACGCACCGTAGGGAATAAAAGAGCTGCCCCACCGAGACCACGCACCAGTCGACGTCCGACCCAGCGACGACGCACATCGAAGAAGAAGACCCGGGATATCTTTTCTTAAAACATGTCCTTGATCCACGCCGAGTCCTGCCCTCCACCAACAGTGAATTTGATTTGTGGACCGTGCCGCCCACACAGACCAGTGCCGAACAAGGATTATGGGTGGAGCATCTCCCGCTCTCCAGCATCAACGCAACAGGGCCCATCGAGTTCACCATCAGTAATGCGGATACGACCTATGTGGATTTAGCCCATACCTACTTGTATGTGAAAGCCAAATCACCAATGGAGATGGCACCAGAATCGCCGACCAAGCAACGGTGGGCCCCACGAATCTCTGGCTGCACTCGATGTTTCAACAGGTGGATATATTTCTCAGCGACAAACTCATCAGTGACTCGACCAACACCTACCCCTATCGAGCCTACATCGAGACGCTGTTGTCGCATGGGCGAGAGGCTAAAAAATCTCAACTGACAGCCGCTTTATTCTACCAGGACAAAGCCGAGCACATGGGCGCAGAGAACGACAATACGGGATATAGCAAACGGAAGGCTTTGACCGCGAACGGCGCCTCGGTGGATATGATCGGTCGACTGCACGCAAACATGTTCATGCAAGACCGATACCTCTTGAACAAGATCCCCATGAAAATCCGACTGATACGGGCGCCTCCGACCTTCGCCTTGATGGCCACTAACGTAGAGGCGCATGTAGCTGACTATAAGATTGTCATCGAAGTCGCAGTCCTGCATGTCCGAAAAGTGAAACCGAATCCAGCCGTTCAATTGGGCCATATGAAAGCCTTGGAAACAAAACCAGCCCAGTACGCTATCCGACGTGTGCAAACCAAAGTGTTCTCTGTGTCTGCTGGAAATATGAGCACCAACAAAGACAACCTGTTCCTGGGGGAACTACCCAAGCGATTGATCCTGGCCTGTGTGGAAAATACCAGTTTCAGTGGAGCCTACCCAGAGAATCCGTTTGACTTTAAACATTTGGGCATCAATTTTGTGGCCCTGCATGTGGATGGACAACAGGTGCCAGCCACCGCCTTAACCCCGAACTTTGGGCGCGCGAATTTCATTCGAGCCTATCAGAGCCTGTTTACAGCCACTGGTCAAATCAACCAGGACGAAGGGAATTTCATCAGTCGGGAGGACTACGGGAACGGATACACATTGTTCTGTTTCGATCTGACCCCCACCTTAGAGAACGACCATCAGCTGGCCCTGGCCAAGCAAGGCAATTTACGGTTGGAAATCCACTTTCACGAGCCCTCCGGAGCACCGTCAATGTGATCTGCTACGCCGAGTTTGACAACATCATTCAAGTGGACAAGGCGCGCAACGTGCTGTGTGACTTCTCCACCTAACATGGATACAGAGCAGATAACCACCGTGCTGAAGAATGACCCAGAGACACGTATGATGTTTCAAGGGGTGTTCGCCCGAGATGTGTTCCCATTAGTGTGTATCCTGCTGCTTACGTTCTCAACACGGACCCGATGGAGCGATGCGGTGAACAATGGGTGGCCGTGTACTTGACAGAACAGCAGGGCGAATACTTTGACCCGTACGGCCTGCCACCCCTCCATCTCGATTTAACAGACTTCATGGATCAAGGCACAGAGACGTGGTGTTGGAACAGTCAAACGTTGCAAAGCCTGACCAGTAGCGTGTGCGGACAATATTGCTTGTTTTACCTGTACCATCAATGCCGGGGGAGACCCTTATCTACCATCGTACAGATGTTTGACGAGTACCCCAAGGCCGAGGACCGCGATGTACTCGTCCATGACTGGGCCGCCCATCATTTCAATGTACAAGTCCCGTTCTGGGCTTGAATTCTTTCAATGTACACACGTCCGCTCTTCTGGGCTTAAGTTTAAAAGCCCACCTGTTCTGGGCTTCAGTTCTTTCAATGTACAAGCCCCTTGTTCTGGGCCTGAGTTTTCACGTGGTTGTTCTCACGTTGTTGTTTTTACTGAATAAAAAACAAAATGAGATCTCACCAAAAATCCCTGTCTTGTGTGTTTTATTTACATCCCGACGAAATGGCCAGTTTTCGACACCGGATGTGCCGCCATCTTGAACATACGTGCCGCCATCTTGGATATGTCCCATAATGCACCGGGTCAAAATACTCGCTTCTGATTGGCTGAGAGCTCTGTGACGGATTTGAAATACTCGCTTCTGATTGGTCGAGAGCTCCGCATTGCTGTCTGCGCATGATATTCCTACCGTACATCCAACCCATCAGATGCCCCTTCACGAATGCTTCACTTTGATACCTCACTCGACCCCATCGGACCCTTAGGGGCTTCCCTAGATGCCAAAACGTCTATTTTCATATCCTTGGGCCACCACGCATGCGCAAATTGCCGATATTTCAACCCCACACCCAGCCCATCAGATGCCCCTTCACGAATGCTTCACTTTGATACCTGACTCGACCCCATCGGACCCTTAGTGGCTCCCCTAGATGCCAAAACGTCTATTTCCGTACCCTTGGTCCACCGCGCATGCGCAGAATGCCGATATTTCAACCCCTACACCCAGCCCATCAGATGTCCCTTCACGAATGCTTCACTTTGATACCTCACTCGACCCCATTGGACCATTAGGGGCTCCCCTACATCCCAACACGTCTATTTCCATACCCTTGGGCCACCGCGCATGCGCAGAATGCCGATAATTCAATCCCACACCCAGCCCATTAGATGCCCCTTCACGAATGCTTCACTTTGATACCTCACTCGACCCGATTGGACCATTAGGGGCTCCCCTGGCTCCAAAACGTGTATTTTCATACCCTTCGGCTACCGCGCATGCGCAGAATGCCGACAGTTCAACCCCACACCCAGCCCATTAGATGCCCCTTCACGAATGCTTCACTTTGATACCTCATACGCCTCCATCGGACCATTAGGGGCTCCCCTAGCTCAAAAACGTCTATTTTCATACCCTTGGGCTACCGCGCATGCGCAGAATGCCGATAGTTCAACCCCACACCCAGCCCATCAGATGTCCCTTCACGAATGCTTCACTTTGATACCTCACTCGACACGATTGGACCATTAGGGGCTCCCCTGGCTCCAAAACGTCTATTTTCATACCCTTCGGCCACCGCGCATGCGCAGAATGCCGATAGTTCAACCCCACACCCAGCCCATTAGATGCCCCTTCACATAAGCTTCACTTTGATACCTCACTCGACCCCATCGGACCATTTTATCTAGGGACTACTTTTTCTCCGCGGAAGCTTTTTCCCGAGACCGAATCACCGCCAAAACCGCGGTCAAACCGCATCACCGCGGATGAATACATCCTGAATACATCCCTGCAGCAATTGTAGCCGCCATCTTAAACCCACCACCCACCACCACCATCCACCCAGCCGCCATCTTAAACCCACCACCCACCACCACCATCCCCAGCCGCCATCTTAAACCCACCACCCACCACCACCATCCACCCAGCCGCCATCTTAAACCCACCACCCACCACCACCATCCACCAGCCGCCATCTTAAACCCACCACCCACCACCACCATCCACCCAGCCGCCATCTTAAACCCACCACCCACCACCACCATCCACCCAGCCGCCATCTTAAACCCACCACCCACCACCCATCCACCAGCCGCCATCTTAAACCCCCCACCCACCACCACCATCCACCCAGCCGCCATCTTAAACCCACCACCCACCACCACCATTCGCCCAGCCGCCATCTTAAACCCACCACCCACCACCACCATCCACCCAGCCGCCATCTTACACCCACCACCCACCACCACCATCCACCACACACCACGTGACATCAATACTCGCTTCTGATTGGATGAAACATGACGTCACAAAGGTCATATGCAAATTTCTGAGGTCAATTGGACCTGATTGACGCTTTGTATACTACTTTCGTTCGACCATGTTTAAGTATAACTCGTTCAAACATGTGTTGTCAAGAAAAATCTTTACCGGTATATCGTAATATAGAGCACAGTGTGTCCCAGTTTATTCCAAATCTTCATAATAGATATGAATACCTACATACTATGCAATTTGTAAACTCAGTCTGAGGATCAATTCAGCGCAAATTGAATGGAATATAATTTTTCGGAAATTCGGTTTTATTTGTATCTTCTGAGATACGGAACAGGAAGATCTTGCAAACTTCTCTATGCACAGTTCACCATTGAACTTCGATATAAAATATGATTGTGTAAAAGCTCAAGAGTATGGCTTAAATTTCTATCCAATTATTGTGCTTAAAGGGGAACCCAAATGGAAAATTAAAAATGTCTTTCATGAAAATATTCCTAGTGGCTGCTGATATATTGTACTTCAGCTGAAACAATTTTGGGTTGGTACAATTCTGGTATACAAATGAGCTTGAAGATGTCACGCAGTGAACTAATGATAATTAGATAGACAAGTAATGATGTATTCTCTTTTCTAAGATACATAGGAGTCTGATTATTTTGTATTTTATTATTATTGTGTTAATACGTAGTTTAAACAAATCTGTCCACGATATCAACCGGTAACCAAGTACTTTATCTCAAGAACTTAAACTTTCAAAAATTTTGAAAAAAAACCCTAACGGGTTGCTATGGTAACAATATCTCTAAAAATTATAGGAGTTTTTTTTTCAAAAACAAGTTATATAGTTTGCATAGCGCTTTAAATAGTCAATATAATACATTTTAAAGAGACTAGAGTTATAGGCCTCTGAATATTCCAGCAAATACTTACATGTACATGTATCTCACTATCATGAGTTCACTTGGTGACATCACAAAATCTCATTTGCACAAATTCCTGGAAAATCAAATTTGTACTTTATATTTACATGGGGTAAACGCCATCTGATACAGAATTGAGAGAGATTTCGTCTACTAAATGTGACCCTAGACCGCTTGGATTCCCATTTAACAGATGACAATGATGCTGCCAACAGTTTAATCGTCATGACCTTTAAATATAGGTCAACATCAGTCTGGCGTGACCTAATACTTTGACAAAGAGCTAGTCCACATGTCAATCCGTCATTGATATGTTGTGTTCATAAGCAAATGCTTGCGATTCACATGTTTAACACTGATCATTTAAAAATTTACCAAAATCGGATCGGTACGCACTTGACCTAGAGGCCTTCCTTAGACAGCATTGTGCCAACGATCCACTCTCTAGCTCTCTTTGTAATTGAAACATTGAGTTCACGGATATTCACATTTTGACCCGAATGAACCTTGAAAATATATCAAGGTATTTGAGAATGTATTAGGCCTAGATGCCCCGATATGGCTGCATTATGACTTCAGGCCAATAAGTCCATTAAATAGTTGTTACTTACTATTGAAATTTTACCAGTGTGACTTTTAAAAACAGGTTAAGGTCAGTTCGGAATGACATGGACCTAGAGGCTTTCACGACAGAACATTCAACCGAAGATCTAGTCTCTACACAGTCAAAACAAAAGGCGACGACAGATTCACCCATAAACCGTTAGGTCATGATAGCCATCCCCATTTAGTGGTGATGACTGAAATCTACACTCATTCCTCGTCGCCTTTTATTGGTGATGACCAGACCTCATTGCCAATTACTGGCGATGAAATGACCTCGTCGGCGATGGGCCATCACCATTTCTCAGAATATGTAACTATTTTTAGTATTGAGATACAGCGTTGACAATGCTGTTTAAATTTTGACCCATGCGACCTTTGAATATAACCCATGGTCATTTGGGAGAGAACCTGGCCTATATGCACTCACAAGGAAGCAATGTGCCACAGAGCAAGGCCAGGTCAATGAGTCCCTTAGACATTGTGTTCATAAACAGATATTACTAGTAGCCTCATGTTTATCAATGTGACAGTAGTTATATAAGCGTAAATTCATGACAAAAATGATACTCAAAAAGTGAGTCTGATCTCGTAGTGACGTCACTTCCGTCACTTCCGGTGACGTTACGATGACGTAACATCCGGTCCAAGATCACATCCGGGACAAAGGTCAATTCCGGGTCAAAGATCACTTGCGGGTTAAAGGTCACTTCCGGTGAAGTGAACAAGAGTGATCTCGCTCTAGTATAAGGTTATTAACTCGCGAATTGAAGGTTGCTTTTCTGGGCCGCAGGGCCGCAGGAGGGTTCCCGTCAATAGGTGCTGTACGATGTTATTATGACGACTCTAGTATCAGTGAGACCACTTTGTCGAGCGTTTATTGTCCAGTATATCTCCACAAAAAAATAAAGATTCAAAATGACGGCGCTGGCTGTAGGGATTCCCTTTTGACATCGATGTCGTGCTGCCAAGTGGAGGCAGGGAAGACAACTCTCACTGGGCGAAACATCTGTGGGGCAAATTTCGGGTGATCTCCCTGATTCGAACATTTGTATCTATAAGTGGAATGCCTGTATGGGGTATAGGGGTGGTCATTTTGTTTCTTGTGGATTTTGTTATACGCTGTGGGATTTGTTTTCTCCGTCTCGTGCTGTAGAACACGATGGGAGGTGTCTAGAAGCTTAGCGCTGATTTTTTTTGAAAAGTTCAGGTAGGCCTGGATATGCCCATAATGGCTCAGTGGGCAATGTTGATCCCCTGGGAAACCCACTCCTGGACATTTGCGGTATGGGTTGTACGATCTTGTTTTCTTCGTCTCACTACGTAGAACACGATGGGAGAGGTTTCAAAGTTAAGCGGTGAAATTTTTTGAAAAAGTTATTATGCGCATGCGTATGCGCATTGGGCAAGTTGCGCTGGGATGGGTGTGTTGGGGTCTAGGTGGGTCTCTAGTGGTCCGATGAGGACGTATGAGGTCTTATGTTGAACCTCTCGTGGAGGAGCGCATCCGATTAAACTAATATCTAGTCCGTTTTCATCATTCTGCGCATACGCAGTCTGGCCGCTGGAAATATCTATACACATACCTGTGCCAGGCTTCCTGTGATGGTCGCGCTCAGATTTACTCTGGGGAAGCGTAAATGACAAAATTGCATGGTTATTTAATAATCGTGTGAGCCGACAATGTGTTAATGTTCTGTCAATACCTTCATGCGTCCGATAAACAATACAGGATGATAGTCGCAATATTTTGTTTTTCTAAATACCGGGTATAGGTCATCAATGGATTTGAGTTCGTCGTTGATTGCATTATCATAATGATTGTGGCACAGATGGCGCATGGCGATAACCCAGAACACAGGGACTCGTTACCGTTGTTAATTGGTTAATTAGGTTTATTACGGGGTGGGAAGGGGGGCGATGGTCGAGGCGGGGCCGCCTGTAGTCAACTCAATTAAGCAATTAACAACGCTGACGAGCCCTGTGACCCAGAACAGCTTAACCCTCCAGCCCAGAATTTCTAGGTTAATTAAGTTGAAAAACAGTGTAATTAAATATGTATATTTTGTTATAGTAAAACATATATTATACTGAGAGAAAAAAAAGGAATCGTAGTGATGCTTGAAGCGGAATCCAGCAACGGTGCCTCTCACGAGACCCCGAGTGAATCAACAGGATGCCCTAGGGGTGGCATCAGCAGAATCCTTTGGATGCCTTGAGCCTTGAATCGTTGGGGGAGGGAGAATTCATTGCTGGATTCCCCATTTCTCTCGCTGTTATGAATAAATTATAAATGTGAACGACAACAACAGCGATGGTTTGCTACTGTCCATTACTGTTCTCAGTCTTGATAGGACTTCTCATTGTCTGACTTATAATAACTTCGTTCAATTTGGCAAACATTATCCTTAGAAAATGAGAAATTCCCACAAGAATATAAGCACAATGTCCATGTGTGGATAGTAACAAACCTGTATTGTCCTTCACATTGCTGATTCATCATTGTACATCATCGGGTTGATCCAACAACTTCAGGGATATCGTATCACATTTAACAAAAGCTTTGCAAAACCTTTCTTGGGGTGACGATAAATGTAACTGATGTGAAATATGACATCGATGGCACGAAGAAACTTAAGATTGGTGTGGATTTTACTGAACAAATACGACCTATGGTAGATGCCAAACAACAGACAGGCGAAGATCTCACAGCCACGTGGGGGAATCATGCGGAGAAACTGGGGAATCATGACGAATCCATGGCGTATCTTGTCGAGAACCAGGGGTATTTAACTGCCAGATATCCATTCCGGCATCATGGTGAATTCTCCGGGGAATCGTTCTGATACCCAAGGGAACATACCCGAGAACCAGGGGTCTCTAGCATCTAGATACCCCTTTTGGCATCATGATGAATCCCCTTTATCTCTCAGTGTGGGAAAGGGTTTCCATTCATGTTTTGTACAGTTTTAGCATTATTCGAATAAGTTTAAAAAAATACTATCAAGTTAATTTTATTGATTATAAGAATATTCGCGGCAGTGATTTCATATTTATATTAAATACATATCACAATGGTGATTGAATCGCATAACGGTTGGATTCGCATATGTACAATAATTTTTATTTTAATTGTACATTTTGATAAATGAACTATGAATGATTTTATAGGGAAGCTCAAGCCAGAAACCACCTGAATATTATATAATTTCATCTCATACTGGATTATCCAAGCTGGCAAGAGAGAAATAGTGTGAAGCTCGCGTGGTGTAGACCACGGCTTGAGGGAAGTCTACGTCAACTGTGACGACACTAGTGACGTCATCATGACGAGTAGTAGCGAAAGCGGGCATTTTAGAGGTGTGAAGGAACGTGTTTCGGGTGCAGTCCACAGTAGACCCCTCGTTACTAGATATAGACCCTTGGTATAGTCCTTCCGTGTTTCCGAGTTGCCAAACCATGCAGAAACCCCATATAAAAATACATATTTTCTTCAAGGGAATTCTCATAACATTAATTCAACATACAAGACAGTTATGCAAACTTAACCGAAGATAAATTTCCAAATTTTCTGGAAAATCTATTGAAATGACCCAAAATACGCCATATTTCGATCATCTCCTGGAAAAACTTGACAATCGATTTCAATAAGATTTCTCCCCAGTGTTCTCCGTCTCGAGGCAAGATAAAAAAGCTATTCAAGATATTGGGTCGACCACGCCGATTTTTGTCACACATTCCATATGCAACATAACCTAATTTTTAAACACATGAAAAACGTGCGAAACTGAGGCTGACGAAGGTTGACTGCGCAGCTCGACCCGCCATATAGCTCATTCGAGTCACGGATCCGCATATCGATATTTTGAGATACGATTTCAAATGTTATCGTAATAACTATGACGATGGCTTCGCAGCAATTGTCCGAATTATAATCTCACTTTGTAGCTTCTAAACCATATCTGATAGGCATAGGATATGTAAAAAATATTTGGAATTATGGGTAAATTGATGTTAAATTTTTACTTTCCTCGGTCTGGTAAATATCGATAATTCTCTCAGAATCTTCAAAAATAATTTATAAGACGCAAATAATTGTAACCTATTCACCATATTTAATATTGTGGACGAGTTTTACTTTGGGAAATATCATGTTGAGTAATTAATTTGATGTTAGTGCTCAGGATAATGCATTTTAGATGTCATAGTCGCCCTGTCCAAGGGGAGGTAAATCTGTATAGTCCTGCTTGGCAACATATTTTATCGGCGTAGTTTTTCTATGTTACACTTGAATTTTTTTAAATATTCTGCCCGACATTCGAAAGATCTGAACGCGCACATTAAAAGGGCATAAAAGTGAACAATTTGAGCGAAAATGACGAGGCAAATTGATTATTACAATTCAGCAGAGCGTATCATACGTCATAATATATATTTGCTGTATATATTGTATTGCATATAGGGTGCAGTCCACAGTAGACCCCTCGTTGCTGGAAACAGGCCCTTGGTATAGCCCTTCCGTCTTTCCGAGTTGCCAAACCATGCAGAAACCCCATATAAAAGTATATATTTTCTTCATGGGAATGCTCATACCATTAATTCAACATACAAGCCAGTTATGCAAACTTAATCCGATATAAATTTTCTTTCCTCGGAAAGTACTCCAAATTTTTTGAAAAATCTATTGAAATGACCCAAAATACTCCATATTTCGTTCATTTCCTGAAAAAAATCTTTACAATCGATTTCAATAAGATTTCTCCCCAGTGTTCCCCGTCTCGAGGCAAGATAATAAGCTATTCAAAATATGGGGCCGACCACGCCGATTTTTTGTCATATATTCTATATGCGTCATAACCCTATTTTTAAACGCATGAAAAACGTGCGAAACTGAAGCTGATGAAGGTTGACTTCGCGGCCCGATCCGTCATATAGCTCAATCGAGCCACCCTTCCGCATATCGCATTTTGAAGGAATGGTAGTACCCAAAAACTTGGTACTAAAATACTGGTTACCAAAAAATGAAGGATAATTATCATGTGGTCAGACCCGGGCGCTCTGCTGTATAAAAATTGTTGAGGGGGACCAATAATCCGAAACTATGGACTACTGCCTATATATGATTAAGGTGTATTTTATGGAAAAAGTGTTGCTGGCGTATAATAGTCTGCGAGAGTATACGAGTACACTAGTATATCACACTTGCCAGATAAGAGCATTTTGGTTGGATATCCGGCTCTTCCCTTTCCCCCTACCCCATCTTTGTTTTGGTGGGTTTTTTTCATCTGAAATCGACATTTTGAGATACGACTTCAAACGTTATCGTAATAACCATGCCGATGGCTTCACAGTGGTTGTCCGAATTATAATCTCACGTTGTAGCTTCTAAACCATATCTGATAGGCATAGGATATGTAAAAATATTTGGAATTATGGTCAAATTGATGTTAAATTTTTACTTTCTTCCGTCTGGTAAATATCGAAAATTCTCTCAGAATCTTCAAAAGTAATTGCTAAGAGGCAAATAAATGTTACCTATTCACCATATTTAATATTGTCGACGAGTTTTACGTTGGGAACTATCATGTTGAGTAATTAACTCGGTGTTAGTGTCCAAGATAATGCATTTTAGATGCCACAGTCGCCCTGCCCAAGGGGAGGTAAATCTGTATTGTCCTGCTTGGCAACATATTTTATCGGCGTAGTTGTTCTAGTCCTGCTTGGCAACATATTTTATCGGCGTAGTTGTTCTATGTTTCACTTGAAAATTTATAAATACTCTGCCAGACATTCGAAAGATCTGAACGCGCACATTAAAATGGTATAAAATTTTACAATTTGAGCGAAAATGACGAGGCAAATGGCTTATTACAAGTCAGCAGATCGTATCATACGTCATAGTATATATTTGCTGTATATAAGGTATTGCATATAGGGTGCAGTCCACAGTAGACCCCTCGTTGCTGGAAACAGACCCTTGGTATAGCCCTTCCGTCTTTCCGGGTTGCCACACCATGCAGAAACCCATATGAAAGTACATATTTTCTTCATGGGAATGTTCATACCATTAATTCAACATACAAGACAGTTATGCAAACTTAACCGAAGATAAATTTCCAAATTTTCTGGAAAATCTATTGAAATGACCCAAAAATTCGCCAATTTCCTGGAAAAATCTTGACAATCGATTTCAATAAGATTTCTCCCAGTGCTCTCCGTCT
>JAVTVY010048269.1:0-22403 GCA_036873755.1 Hanleya hanleyi | reverse complement strand
TCAAACATCTGTACGATGGTAGATAAGGGTGTTCCCCGGCATCGATGGTACAGGTAAAACAAGCAATATTGTCCGCACACGCTACTGGTCAGGCTTTGCAACGTTTGACTGTTCCAACACCACGTCTCTGTGCCTTGATCCATGAAGTCTGTTAAATCGGGATGGAGGGGTGGCAGGCCGTACGGGTCAAAGTATTCGCGCTGCTGTTCTGTCAAGTACACGGCCACCCAGTGTTCACCGGATCGCTCCATCGGGTCCGTGTTGAGAACGTAAGCAGCAGGATACACACGGTCTAATGGGAACACATCTCGGGCGAACACCCCTTGAAACATCATACGTGTCTCTGGGTCATTCTTCAGCACGGTGGTTATCTGCTCTGTATCCATGTTAGGTGGAGAAGTCACACAGCACGTTGCGCGCCTTGTCCACTTGAATGATGTTGTCAAACTCGGCGTAGCAGATCCCATTGACGGTGCTCCGGAGGGCTCGTTGAAAGTGGATTTCCAACCGTAAATTGCCTTGCTTGGCCAGGGCCAGCTGATGGTCGTTCTCTAAGGTGGGGGTCAGATCGAAACAGAACAATGTGTATCCGTTCCCGTAGTCCGCCCGACTGATGAAATTCCCTTCGTCCTGGTTGATTTGACCGGTGGCTGCAAACAGGCTCTGATAGGCTCGAATGAAATTCGCGCGCCCAAAGTTCGGGGTTAAGGCGGTGGCTGGCACCTGTTGTCCATCCACATGCAGGGCCACAAAATTGATGCCCAAATGTTTAAAGTCAAACGGATTCTCTGGGTAGGCTCCACTGAAACTGGTATTTTCCACACAGGCCAAGATCAATCGCTTGGGTAGTTCCCCCAGGAACAGGTTGTCTTTGTTGGTGCTCATATTTCCAGCAGACACAGAGAACACTTTGGTTTGCACACGTCGGATATGGTACTGGGCTGGTTTTGTTTCCAAGGCTTTCATGTGTCCCAATTGAACGGCTGGATTCGGTTTCACTTTTCGGACATACAGGACTGCGTCTTCGATGACAATCTTATAGTCAGCTACATGCGCCTCTACGTTAGTGGCCATCAAGGCGAAGGTCGGAGGCGCCCGTATCAGTCGGATTTTGACGGGGATCTTGTTCAAGAGGTATCGGTCTTGCATGAACATGTCTGCGTGCAGTCGACCGATCATATCCACCGAGACGCCGTTCGCGGTCAAAGCCTTCCGTTTGCTATATCCCGTATTGTCGTTCTCTGCGCCCATGTGCTCGGCTTTGTCCTGGTAGAATAAAAGCAGCTGTCAGTTGAGATTTTTTAGCCTCTCGCCCATGCGACAACAGCGTCTCGATGTAGGCTCGATAGGGGTACGTGTTGGTCGAGTCACTGATGAGTTTGTCGCTGAGAAATATATCCACTTGTTGAAACATCGAGTGCAGCCAGAGATTCGTGGGGCCCACCGTTGCTTGGTCGGCGATTCTGGTGCCATCTCCATTGGTGATCTTGGCTTTCACATACAAGTATGTATGGGCTAAATCCACATAGGTCGTATCCGCATTACCGATGGTGAACTCGATGGGCCCTGTTGCGTTGATGCTGGAGATCGGAAGATGCTCCACCCATAATCCTTGTTCGGCACTGGTCTGGGTGGGCGGTACGGTCCACAGATCAAATTCACTGTTGGTGGAGGGGCAGGACTCGGCGTGGATCAAGGACATGTTTTAAGAAAAGATATCCCGGGTCTTCTTCTTCGATGTGCGTCGTCGCTGGGTCGGACGTCGACTGGTGCGTGGTCTCGGTGGGGCAGCTCTTTTATTCCCTACGGTGCGTTGTGCTTTGGCCACCAAGACGCCTCCCGCTTCTTTGGCCCGCCGTTTCAAGGCTTCTTTGGGTGTCGTACTCCCCAAGACATCACCGGCCACTTGCAGTCCACTGCGTACCGCTTGTTTGCCGATTGCTTTCACCCCACGCGTCACCAAGGGCAGGAACGTTTTGACGATGCTCCCGAGTATGTTCCCCAGTCCATGTCCACGTTGCATGCGTGCACCACTAAACACCGGAAAGCCACCCCCGGCCTATTGGGCATAATAGTCCATATAGCTGCGTGCATCGCACTCATAAGGCACCTTCATTATGCAAAGTGGGGAGCACGTGCTTGTCGAAAATGAAGTGTCAGCACCACTTTTCCTCGTTCGAATGCCACCGGTCGTCCCGTGTCATCTCTTATAGCCACCGTGATCGTGTTGATGTCAGTTTGTCGTACGGGCAGGTAGAGCATGTGGGTGAAACAGTGGGTGACTTGATCGCCATACTTATTTTTAATGGGGACCACCCGTAACAGAGGTGTGTTGATATCGCCCACGATGTGGCTGTCCACCACGTCCGAGTAGACGTAGAGTCCGTACATACCCGACTTCATATCCATCGGGATCTCGCCTTGGTGGGCGGTGGGACCAGCGAACGTCTGTAGATCGAAACCCAGCATTTGCTGTAGGATAGGACTCAGTACGACACTCGCGTTGGCGGCGACGGTAAGCTGTGCCTTGTCGTTGTGTGCGTTGTAATCGAAGTCGACGTGATTCTTGAAGGGATAGGCTTGGATGGGTTTTGAACTATTCGTGACCTGCCGTAGAGCCTTATAATGCAACAGTCTTGACAGCCCACCGATGAACTCCTTTGGAGTATCGTATTGGCCTTCGGGGAGGGTGAGTCGGGTGTCTTTTCCTTCGTAGGTCACCTCGTACCACACTTCATTGGCTCGCACGTTGTACCACGAGTAAGGGTACTGAATATCCACCAGTCCACATTCCCACCGGCCAGGTAAATGCAACGGTTGTGGTAACTGAGTCACATACTTGGCCACGGTGTTGTCAGGAAACACATCCAGCGAACTGTTACTGGGTAGGGTGAGGTAAAACATGGCGACTGAGCTGTCCTGCTGCTGCCGTTGGTTTTAATAGGTGTTCCAGACCTTGGGTGGTTGTGTCCGGCGTCGTGTTCGTCGCGTTGACTTGCTACGTGTCACGGCTCTGGAAATGTGCGGTGTCCTGATCAAGGGCGGTTTTTTAAAGGTCTGAAAAGAAGGTGCCCGTTGTGGTGGTGGTGGAGTTTTGGGGGGTGACTCCGGTTCCCATTCGGATTCCCAAGGTTGTGGAATCTGTCGTGGTGCACGACTCGGCGATTGCTGGGTTTGCTGCATAAAGGCCCAGTGGTGGGGGTTCCCCACCAATTCCTGTGGTACATGCATGTCTTTCAAGCCTTGAGCAAAGACCTCCCATCCTCGAGGATCCGTGTGCGATCTGCGTTTACGCATCAGGTCATTCACTAAATCCGTCATGTGTGTCCCGGGGACCACCTGATTCTGCACCAGGAGTTCGCCTTTATCATTCCAAGTCATGTTAGGATTCTGTTTCATCCGTTGTAATACCAGGCCAGCTTGTTTCTTGAACGATGCAGGTACACTCTTCAGCACTTCGTCTTCCACCCACTGTGGGGCTGTGTGGGCTACCCCTGGTAATGGCGGCTGTTGGAACGGTGCTGAGGTCGGCGGTCTGTCACGTGGTGGTGGTGGTGGTGGTGGTGGTGCTGTTGCTGGGGTAGAGAGGGTTTTGTATTGGTCGATGAACGTCATGTACCGCTGAAGCGTCTCATTGTACCGTTGTACTTTCTCACTGTCGCTTAACCCCGGTCTCTGTAAGATCTGTTGCATCTCTCCATCGAGGGTGTTTATGGTCTTCACCGTAGGTGGCACAGGGTAGGGTGATTGGAGGTTTTGAAGCAACCGAGGTTCGACGAGGACCATTTTTTCGTGTGGTTCATTGTCGGCCGAAGAGTCCACCCAATACTGGACCCAACACGGAAGCGGCCAACGGTGCTAAGATGGCCCCGAGAAAGCCGCCTTTCTGTAACACCTTTTTCGTTTGTGTTTGTGGGACCCGCTTATGGACTAGGGTTCGGAGACCTGTCTTATGCTTGGCCAACTTGGTCTTCTGAGCCGGAGTCAGTGGTACGTTGCCTTTTAACAGATTGTACCCGATCTCGCACAGACAGCATACAAGGTCAGGGTCCGCACCGCGTACAATGGTTCGGACCAACTCGGGCGGGGCCGTCTTCAATACACGGAGCGCGGGAGCGTGCTTCCGTACTCGCGCAGACATCCTGTACAACTAATGCCAGAACCCACAACTCTGCCCTTTTTATCCACCTCACAGACAAAGTCAACCCTGCTGTGGTATTCATTCTTTTTATTATCTCCATCATCAAACACACACACATCCCAGCTGGGGGCGCCACTGTGGGTGTGTTTACATTATTTTTGCAAGTACACGTGGTGGGTGTCTCCGGGAAAGATGCCGGTCCGTAGTCGAAGGTGGTCGGGGGTGGCTTGCTTGAGGTCGAAGAGCATATACCCGTGCTGAGGGGGTGTGGCATCTTTAAAGGCTTCCAACGCAAACGGTGTGCGGCCGGGATATATCTGTCTCGCCAGGTGCAGCAGTTGAGTGGTATCTCTCGGGTTTTTGAAGACCACCAGGTAGTGGGCATTTAAGCTGATGTTCCGATGTTCTTTTGTTTTTACTGAACAGATTCTGCACAATGTAGATGATGCTGAGCCGTCGATGGTGGCTGCCTTTGGTAAAGAGTTGGGTGACCCGCGCATCCGTCTCCGCCATGAGATCATCCAGCACCACCAAGGTGTCGGGTTCCAAATCGGCCAGGTTGGGTAGGCCTTCCACGAACGTGATGTGGGCATTGCTGCATACGCTTCCTGCCATTCTCCGTAACACCACACGACTCGGGCAATGGGTGGGGTGATCATGCTGTCGGCGTGTTGAAGGAGCTTCCTGACGAAGTGCGTTTTGCCCGAACCCGTGGGTCCTGCGATGAGACACGTGAAGGGATGCTGCCACCGTGGGTCCATGGTTCGAAGTGTATCCGTTGTCGTGGTAACCCGCTCTTGTAAATTTGGTACGAGTGAGCTGGAGTGGTGGTGGGTACAACGTCGGTTGTCGTTGTCTGTTCACGTTCAGGGATGATGATGGTGGTGATGGGTACAACGTCGGTGGTCGTTGTCTGTTCACTGTGAGGGATGAAATCCGGTGGGTCTTGAGACGTAGTGGGTGTTCATGGTGTAGGTGTAGAGCTCGACGTGGCTTGTACACGGGGTGTGGTGGTGGTGGTGGTGACTGGGCTCGATACGACTGGTGTTCTCTGTAGACCGGTTTCGCTGGTGGCTGGTGTTCTCAGTTGGTTAAGTAACGTGCTGACATAGGCTACGTCGTAAAACACACCTCCGTACAACAAACTCAGCAGGGTTAGCACTATCACCCCAAAGACCACTTGCGCTTTGCGCGTTTTGCGAGACGCTGTCTTCAGAGGCAGCTGCTGTTGGTCCATAGCACTGTGGTCGGACGTGGAATGAAGGAGGACGGCAGTGATGTCTGGCTTTATAGTCGTTTCACCTGGTTGGCAGCGACCCAGGAATTGAAGGAACTGGGCCAACCTTGCCATTTCACGAAATGAAACAGTTTGCCATGTCGACGTTCCGTTTTCAAAATCTGCTCCACCGTGTAGTAGTCTTGCTGTGTTTTTACGACAGGCTGTAATTCCGTCTCGTAAAACGTCCCTAGCAACGGTTCCCTTGAAGATCTTCCAGTTCATAGACTCGCTGCTGTCGGGGTAGGCGCCGTTTAATCAGGAAGTGCTCATCGCTCCAGTTGGGCAAGTAACTTTTCTCGAACTTGCCCTTGACTTTACTGATCCGTACAGGGTCCCCGACCTTGTACACCGCCTTCGTCGTTCGCTGCGATGGCCTGGGGTACAACACACGCCGGACTTGGGCTTCATTGCGTTGGGTCACGGTAATGGGGGCTCTCTCTATACTCCGATGATAGGCTCGATTGTAACCCCTCACCAGTTTCGGGAGAACATCGATGTACCGCCTTGTATTCTTGTAGGTGAAATATTTATACATACGGCCTTTGAATGTCCTGTTGAACCTTTCCACCACGGAAGCCTTGGTCTCGTTGTACGTATGGAAGAAAAACACCTTCTGGGCTTTCAGAAAGGCTTGGAACGGTCTGTTGAGGAATTCTGTGCCTTCGTCGGTTTGCAAATACAAAGGTTTGCGCCCGGTCTTGAAGATGTCTTTGAACGCCGCTATGAGATTCGCCCCCGTTTTCGTCCGGATGGGTACCACCCACGCATACTTGGATAGGATATCGATGCACGTCAAGATATACCGATTCCCATCGTTGTGTTTGGCAAAGGCGATCATATCGACCAAATCCGCTTGCCACTGGGCATCTATTCCTCCCACGATGACGCGGTTCCGTAGAAAATGCCGACGGACAGATCGATGTAAGGTATAGGTGTCTTGTTTTCTTAACCAATCTCGGACTTGGGCACGTTGTATCCCCTGGGGTTTGGCCGCTCGATAGAGAGCCGACAAGGCACTATAGGCCGCCGGACTGTCGGGACTGTAGTATAAGTTATCCAACACCTTCTCCCAGCGCTTCATGGTGACACAATGATGATGGACCCTGGCTCTATCGTTTATTTATAACGGGTATATCTTGGGCCGGAGTTTCTTTCTGATTTTCTTCGTGGGCTTCCACAGTGGCCATGGTCAATGACCAGTCCAACTCGTCTGATGACCGCTTGATAAGCACTTCATCCACATCTACCACGGCATCTTCCAATGCAGACCATAGATCAGGGTGAAGGGTAAAATGCACTGTACCCCCATCTAGCCGAGCCAATTGAGCAAAGAAAGGGCCGCGTCGGATGTACACATCGTGACACAAGTGGATGAGATCGCCGTCCAGTTCACCAGACAACACCCGTTTGAATTTGGTCCAGCCCTCCCGGGACAGACGAATGTGAGCCGGGCGCGGTTGTGTAGGGTCCGCATCACAGATGTCTCCCACCTCCTCCATGATATCGACCTTATCCGCATACACGTGCAGGAAAACCTCGGGGGTCAAGCTGAAATACGCCAGTACTATATGCTCCGTCATGGTCAGTACGTGAATGGTACCAGATTTCACTGTCTCTCGTATTTATAGGGAGAACCCCGTGAGATCAAAGCATCAGGTGGTCATGTCACTGGGCTGACTGAGTCTAGCCGGGTAATCAATGGCATCGTCGTCGTCGGGTTCATGTAGTTGTTCATGGGGTTCAGCCAGCGCGTCCTCAATAGCACGAGCCCACCCCAACTGGTGTAATGATCGCTCGTCCGGTGTAAACAGCTGGTCCACAATAGGCACCACTTTCTCCAAGGCTGACCATAGATCGGGGTCTAGGGTGAAGCCTCGCGTAGGGTCTTGGTAGCGGCCCAGGCGTAGGAAGACGGTTGCACGGTATACGTAGATGGCATTGTCTATGTGGATGAGGTTTCCGTCGAGCTCGCCGCTCAACACCCGTTTAAATTTGGTCCAGCCGTCACGAGGTAGCGTCACCGTATTCGATAAGGTCTCAGCGGGCGCCCAGCAAATATCTCCACGGTCTTCCACCAGGGTGACTTTATCTTCATAGACGTGTAACCCCACCCGGGGTGTAAGGGGCAGAATGGCTCGTAGGACGGGTGACATGCTTGCTCCAATGTCGAACGGTGAATGACACACACTCTGTCTGTCTCTCGTATTTATGGGTAGGTCTCTCTGTGACACGGTTGACCCAATGACTAAGGGTAAATGACACACACTCTGTCTGACCCTGGTATTTATAGTGTCAATACCACAGCGCCAGGGTAAATAGGGCACAGACTAGTATGAGGCCAACCAGCCGGCGCTGGTTCCGGCGTGAGCGCTCGTGGTCCATAGCCCGAGCATCAAGGATGGCTGTCATAGTCCAGTAGTGGTGAGTGATGGCACGCCTCTCCATCGAGTGCACTCTGTGGAGGACCGCTTCTGTGAACTCGTTCAGGATCTGGCGTCGTCCCTCGTTGTCGTCGCCATCTGCAAACATGGACCGGACCACTGCTCGGTAACCCGTGAATGAATTCACCACGGTGGCATACTGTAAAATGCGAGTCGCATGGGGCTGGATCTCCGCCATGGCTCTGCAACCGTAGAAATGAAGGTGTAGGATCCAGAGGGACGTGTTTTATAGACCAGATGTAGCTCTACGGGTGTAGACCGTGATACGTACTATTCTGATGGGTTAGTCCAAAAAAGGGAGCAACAACAACAACACAGATTACATTTTTATTATGCGTGAACATCATAGGAATGCATGTACTGACCTGTCTGTGGGGGTTTTCCACAATGGCATATGCATCCGCGCGCTGCCGGTGATGCCGCGCACTGTCGGAGAACCCGCGCGCGCGCGCGCTGCGGCCGGAGAACCCGCGCGCGCTGCGGGGGGCGCCGGGGCGGGGGCAGGAAAACACCCCGGAGGGTTGAACATTGGAACTCTTCTGAGTTTGGAGGATGAACATACGGACGTCTAAGGGGAAAAATTGGAACTCTTCTATGTTTGGAGGTAGTTTTTAGTGAAAACCCGGAAGTGACGTCACAACCCACGTGACCTGCGTATATACTCCTGTAAAATAGAGCCGATTTTATTTCTTTGGAGGGGCAAGGTCAATAGGACTTGCGCTTTTTATACTACTAAAATGTGAAGTACATTACAGGCCTTAAGGCCGTGATATGCATATGAAGTATTCTGGGGCATGGTCAGTACTTCCCAATTTTCCCTTCGTCTACTACTCGCCGATTTTTGATTTTTTTTATTATTATTGATTTTTTTATTTCCTCGAGAGCTTCAAAATAAGACCTCACTCTACCCAATCGGGCCACTAGTGCTCCACCTAGACTCCAACATGTCCACCCAATATGCACCTATGCACTGAGCCAGTAGACCTATGGGGTTATATACAGACCTACCCGATACGTAAAAACAAATTTCATAGCTTTTCCCCAGCGTATTCTACAATCTCACAGCCCATAGTAAAATGCATAAACAAATGACCACCACCCTATACACGCAAAAAGATAGAAATGCGCGAATGAGAGGAATTGGGATAGACCGAGTTGTCTCCCTTGCATCAAAGCGTCTAGATGGGGCTGTGGTTGGAAATGTGCGATTATCCGGGGAATTGTACCAATTGACCTTGGGCAGCCATTTTTCTTAGCGTTTGTTACATAAAACAGACCTGCACGGAATATTTCCACTCTTTTAAATCATCCACACCCAACAAAATTATATCAAACTAATTCATGCATTCAAATGTAAGTGATTCATATACCGCGGAAGACCACATGAAGGTCCCCACCGATGACGTTCGATGAACGTTCGTGATTTTTCTTTGCTGGTGCAAACTGGACAATAAATGCTCGACACTGGGGTGGCACTGTATCATAGACTGGCCGCAATATATGTATATTGGTGTTCATGGGTTGAGCTATTTGGTGTAAAATGTCTGTGGAGCGGGTTCCCCGTGTTTTGTAAAATACGATCTGCCAAACTAGAAAAATAAAATTTTCCCCGCCCCGTTCCATTGAACACAGTGTTTCACGCTGACAGTTGTATTTTAAAAATTCAGATCTCATCAACCAGAACATCTTATGTGCTCACAGTTATTGACAATATCGTAAAATATGTATACTTGCTAACCTTCATGAAATCATTTAGGAATAAGTAATTCGAGCACTTTTTGTGACATAGCAAAACGAAGATGACAGCCGTTTCCCTTTTCGCTGCGATGGTTTACACGAAAAACCGGCTCAGTTATAAAAATCCATATCTCCGTAAATATGAAATGTCCCAACTTTTTACGTCAAGACAATATTCTCTTATATGTGTACTTCCTATTTCCCGCAGGAATTTATGCAATATAAATTCTTTCCGCAATAAACTTACAATTTACTGGTAATGGTAACGAAATTCTCCGTCTCAATTTGAGCTTGTACGTCGGCGGAACGCCAAGATCAAAGAGCGCGTGCTGCAACGTAGCAGATCACGTGAGGGTCTAAATATAGATCGTTTGTTTACATATATCAGCTGATCGTGTCTGATATATAACAAACAATACCTTATAACAACAGTACTTTCCGTAATATCTGAATAGTTGATACTCGACCAAGAATTAATTATGACAGAAAAATTATCTTAGATAAGTTTTCGCCCTATTCATAGAAGTATTATTTCCGTCACATCAATTTCCGTCACAGTACTTTTTCAAAAATTTCACCAATTCGCTCCGCGTGGGACTATATGGCGGCTGTGGTGGGGTGGTGGATGGTGGGTTTAAGATGGCGGTTGTTTTTGAGGGTAATATTATTAACATGGTACAACACCTATAGATTATGTTTATTATTATTATATGGCTTAGAGGTTTTTTTGAGGGTAATGTGAGGGGTTTTTCTCCCCGTGACCTCCCCACCGCCTCGTTTGCTCCCACAGGCCGCCATCTTAAACCCACCATCCACCACCCACCACAGCCGCCATCTTAAACCCACCATCCACCACCCACCACAGCCGCCATCTTAAACCCACCATCCACCACCCACCACAGCCGCCATCTTAAACCCACCATCCACCACCCACCACAGCCGCCATCTTAAACCCACCATCCACCACCCACCACAGCCGCCATCTTAAACCCACCATCCACCACCCACCACAGCCGCCATCTTAAACCCACCATCCACCACCCACCACAGCCGCCATCTTAAACCCACCATCCACCACCCACCACAGCCGCCATCTTAAACCCACCATCCACCACCCACCACAATGACCCCATGTGACACAATACTCGCTTCTGATTGGCTGTCGCGTGATGTCACAGAGGTCATATGCAAATTTCTGAGGTCAATGTCCGCTGAAATGCTCGCTCTATACTACTGACCCGGTCAACACTGGGTGGCCGTGTACTTGACAGAAGAGTAGGGCGAATACTTTGACCCGTACGGCCTACCACCCCTCTATTCCGATTTAACAGACTTCGTGGATCAAGGCACAGAGACGTGGTGTTGGAATACCAAAACGTTGCAAAGCCTGATCAGTAGTGTGTGCGGACAATATTGCTTGTTTTACCTGTACCATCGATGTCGGGGACATTCCATGCAGACGATCGTCCACATGTTTGACGAGTACCCCAAGGCCGAGGACCGAGATGTACTCGTATATGACTGGGCTGCCGTTCATTTCAATGTACAAGTCCAGTTCTGGGCTTAAATTTTTTCACGTAAAGCCCCCTGTTCCGTGCTTCAGTTTTTTCACCTGGTTGTTCTCACGTTGTTGTTGTTCACTGAATAAAAAAATGAGATCTCAAAAATCTGTCTTGCGTGTTTTCTGTGTGAGCATGAATGCCCAATGTGGGATATCTGGGGATTCAGTTGAGAAAAATAGGTTGAGAAAAATAGCCAATCAGTGGCCTAGGATGGGATCAAATATAACCCATCAATGCCTAGAAAACAATGCAAGAGCTCTGCAGTAAAATAGAGAGCCAATGAAATCAGCCCACAGACCAAGTACATGTTTTGGTCTAGGTTAAGAGTGGGCATTCCAGCACAAAATTGTTGACGAGAAGTTACAAGTTACAAGAGCAACAGGTGGAGTGAAGTGAGGTTCGAGGTGTAGGTAAAGACCAGGAAGACGGCGAGTGGAGACTCGTCCAACACCTATAGATTAAGTTTATTATATTTATTAAGTTTTGTTCGTGCCAATACGGTTCTGTGGAAAACTGAGGGTTCCCCACTGGCCATTTCAGATAGGGAAATAGATGGTAATATTGCCGGAGACCCTCCTCTATACATGGATGCTTCGGAAGAATGGATAAACGCTAGGCTAGGGAAATATTGTAACTCTTCTGTGTTCGGAGGTAGGTTTAGTGAAACCGGAAGTGACGTCACACACACTTGCGCAGAACCCGCACCACCAAACCTCAACCATGGACTCATATGGGGTTTAGTACCCCAAACACACGCCCATGTGTATATTTCTATACTACGACCAGACTGCGCATGCACAGACTCTTGAACACGGACGAACCATGAGTCCAGTCGGATGCTCCTTCACGAGAGCTTCAAAATAAGACCTCATACGACTCCATCGGACCCATAGTGGCCCATGTCGGCCCCACACTGTCTATTTCCATACCCTTTTCCCACAATTCCCTGTCTGCGCATGCGCAGAATGTTGAACACGGACGACACACTAATCCAGGCGGCTGCCCCTTCACGAGAGCTTCAAAATAAGACCTCATACGACTCCATCGGACCCATAGTGGCCCACCTAGATCCGAAAACGTCTATTTCCATACCCTTGGTCTACTGCGCATGCGCAAAATGACGTCAGTTCCACGTCTTACCCACTCCGTCGGATGCTCCTTCACGAATGCTTCACATTGATACCTCATACGACTCCATAGGATCCATAGTGGCCCATGTCGACCCCAAAACGTCTATTTCCATACCCTTTTCCCACAATTCCCTATCTGCGCATGCGCAGAATGTCGAACACGGACGACACACTAGTCCAGGCGGATGCTCCCTCACGTATCCTTCACAACGATACCCTCACTCAACTCCATTGGACCATTAGGGACCCACCTCGACCCCAAAACGTCTATTTCCATACACTTTGTCTACTGCGCATGCGCAGAATGACGTTAGATCCACGTCATACTAGTCCAGGCGGATGCCCCCTCACGTATCCTTCACAATGATACCTCACCCGACCCTATCGGACGACTAGGGGCCCAAGTAGACCTCAAAATGTCTATTTCCATGCCCTTTTCCCATAATTCCCTGTCTGCGCATGCGTAGAATGTTGACAACGGCCGAGACACTAGTCCAGGTGGATGCTCCTTTACGAATGCTTCACATGGATACCTCACACGACTCCACAGGACCACTAGTGGCCCACCCAGACCCCAAAACGTCTATTTCCATACCCTTTTCCCACAATTCCCTGTTTGCGCATGCGCAGAGTGTTGACAACGCCCGAGCCACTAGTCCAGGCGGATGCCCCCTCACATAGGCTTCACACTGATACCTCATACGACTCTATCGGCCCATTAGGGGCTCCCCTAGATCCCAAAACGTCTATTTCCATACCCTTGGTCTACCGCGCATGCGCAGAATGACGATATTCCAACCCCACACCCACCCCATCGGATGCCCCCTCACATAGGCTTCACATTGATACCTCACTCGACCCAATCGGACCATTAGGGGCTCCCCTAGACCCCAACACGTCTATTTCCATACCCTTGGTCCACCGCGCATGCGCAGAATGACGATATTTCAACCCCACACCCAGCCCATCAGATGCCCCTTCACGAATGCTTCACATTGATACCTCATACGACCCCATCGGACCATGCAGCGTACTTGATGTCTGGGAACTACTTTTTCTCTGCGGAAGCTTTTTCCCGCGACCGCATCACCGCCGAGAAATACATGCCAACTAGGGACCGGAACTATAGTGCACTCGATCTCCACGCGGCCTCATAGATTTAATATGCAAATGTTCGAATCAGGGGAGATAACCAGGAATATGTCAAAAACCATCAAGGGCATCAAGAGTTACCTCCCTGGAAAATGTGACCTTTTCGGGGTTTATACTACTACTCACACACACTCATAGGTAGCGCTGCCTGGAGGCCGATTTGATATTTCATATCCCACAATAAAATTAGAATGACTTGACAGATTCTTCCCAACTCTGGTATGTGGATATCATGCAACAAGGTGTAGCTGGGGTCGCATTTTATCCACATATTCCCATGAAGGACGCAATCTGGAAGCTAAACTTGAAAAATATTTTTCGCATAATAAAATTCGAATCCCATTGCGAAATATTTGCAAAGTTGGTGTGCAAATATCATGGTGGCGCCACCTGGGGCAAACTTACAAATTCGTTCCTAAAATATAAAACGACTCTATCGATATTTGTCCAAGTTTTATATACCATCATCTTGTCACAAGTTGTTCGTTGGTAAATGTATTCCATTCCGTCTAAATATACCGTACTCATGGGTGGCGCCAGCTGGAACCGTACACCTCCTGGTGGCTAAAATTGAAATTTCGTTTTCGGACAATAAAATTAGACCGAATTTTTCCAAGCTTAGTATGTTGATATCATGCCACAATATGTTGTTGACCATTTTCCGTCTACACACACACATAATTGGGCCAGCTGGAGGCCAGACTTGATAACAAGTTTCGGGATACTAAAATTAGAATGATATAACACATTCTTTCCAACAATTTATGTAGAATGCCACAAGATATCGCTTGGCATTACTTCCCTTGAGCCAACTTTGAAGTTATGTTTCTGGACAAGAAAATTACAACGACTAAATAGATTCTTATCAAATTTGGTATGCGTGGATATTATGTCACAAGATGTCGCCTGAAATCGCCTTTCATTCAAATATGTGTCTATAGGTGGCACCATCTGCGACAACCCTGAAATTTTGTTTCTGAACTCCAAACTTAATGAATTCTTTCCCAATTGGTATATGGATATCTTGCCTAAAGAGGTCGCTTTTCATTGCGTTCCTAGGCTAAAATCGTAGGTGGTACCACATGGAGGTCAATTTCAGGTTTCGTGCAGTGCACTGAGAACGTGGATACTTTGCCACAATAGATTGCTTGGAATTACTATCTTTAGAAATAATGAATGTTTTCTTTGCACCAAGTGAAAATTGACTGCATTCTTAGTTGAGTTACGCGACTGGGTCAGAGACTTTGAGTTACGCACTTGAGTCGGAGGCTTTCTATAGAAGTTTTTGATTGAGGGTATATTAGGAAAATGAACCAAATTAGAATGTGTGGTTTATGATCGAATTCAAATCACAGTATAAAATTGATAATACTACAAACTCTTGAGCTGCTCCAAGTAAATGCAACTTTATTCAGAAAGAGGGCAGACAAGGGGGGGGGGGGGGGGAATTCTTTCACAAAAATAAATCATAACCGAGACCGAAAAATACAGTTGAGAGCACTGTAAAAATAAACCTTGTCCTCCCCCCCCCACCACCCAATACACAAAATACCACATCCAGGTAGTCTGAGCTAGTATACATGTAGAAGCTAATTGAAATAAAACATGATTTCTTTTCAGGCGTATGACGACAAGATTCGAGAAGAAGGTGTCCGCACCGGGAATAAAGGGCTGATCTATAAATACTCTGCTGAAGACGACTCACCCCCATTGATGGATGATCTTAAAGAACGAGTCAAACAGACAGAACCTCAGGTATATACACGTCTTATACATTCAATTGAACATACAACATATATATTATTGTTATTTAGAAAGTGGCTAACATTGATTTCGAATTAGTTTTAGGATGACTTGAGATACTACTGCTGTATGGGTCAATCCCAGAGAACTTGCTTTTACTGCTGGAGATTTAGGGCGTGCCCATGACGAATCCATGAAGGAACTTACCCATTCAACACAAGCATTTACTTTTACCAAGAAAGTGTCATCCTAAAGATGACAGCATACACGGTGAACATTTTCATATAATTTGCTATATTCAATGAGAGGCTTGCACAATATATCCAAAAGATAAGCTGGAAATGGTAGCTCTGATTCTTGAGCTAGTGGAAGTGGCAATCGCAGAATCTGACAGGATAGTTGGCATTTTACAATTTTAACGCAACATATACAAATGTCGGTGTATCTACAAAAAGTCATATGACCCCACTGGCCTATATTCTGACTACATATCTAAACACATCACAAGAACTTAAAATGATCCCTGTGATGATTTGTTTGTCAGCCACGCCTTTATTGTGACTGTTCATTTGGACATCGTAAGGACATCACCATACGGTCCTAGCGATAACATCACCTATCAGCTTGAGCGATATTACATACATATAATCAAGAGCTATGAGGTAATAGCACTATAAAGTAATCTGATGGAAGGTGATGAATTATATTACTATTTTCTATAGAGGACCGTTTGAAGTATGTTAGAACTGACGCCGATCAAGCGCTTTATTTTACAACATGTTAACCACAGTCACATACTACAATCACAACGATATGTGCAGACGGCGAGCCTCGAGGACGAAAATTCCACCAGCAGAATCTTACCATACACAAGTACAAGAAATCCCCCATTTACCTTCTCTGTGCTCAAAATGCGCATGGTCATGTTCCTCTGTTTATCTTGGGTATAGGCCAGTTATGTATGTCTGAGGAACAATAATGTTGACCCTTTTTGACATCTCGCTGTTCCACATGATCATCATCGCGATACTTAAATCCCCGTTATGACCCTCTCTTGGTACTTTGTAGTGGCACTTCATCACTCCGTGTATGTGTCCGTTCCAAACTGCATGCTCACAGCGTTATACTCCAGTATTAGTCCAGTGAAGAGGTTGATCTTCGCACCTGAAACTCATTTAATGCAACCAAAATGTATTTAGGAATTAAGCTCGCAGGTGAAAGGATGCCTTCATGTAAGTGACACTATTATTTGTGAAATCTTCACAGAGAACATATGGATCTATATATTTGTTTTCAGACTCTAGGCGTTATGATGTCCTATCCCACTCCCAAAGAGGTAAGCTCTCAATGTATCTCTTTTATAATTATATGAAGTATCACGAACAAACAATACTCAATGAGAGTGGTCACGAATCTGGTGATACTTGATCAAGATTACTCTGAATTTACCATGGAGGGAGTAATGATCATGGAGGGTGAACTAGTATAGTGAATAATCCACTGTCTCATTTCGATACGATACATGAGCTTTGAATCTGACACACTTTATACTGTTGACCAACTCGCACGTGAAAGTACTTTTCACGACAGGGTGACATTTGAAACCCATTTTCTAAGTATATCTCTCATGATATTGTTCAGTATTTAATGTATACTAATTATTAGCCAGCGTCTGAATTCAATACATTGATTTTGACTCGACCACACTCTATAGGGGAGATTGGGGTACACTGGGACATTTTCACCCTTTTGCAAAAGTCTCTGCTATTAATGTCCCGTACAGTAACATTCTATGCTCTAGTTATAAGTAATATTTACTAGGACATAATCATACAAAATTTCTTAAATATCTGTTATACTTTTCTTCAGAATTCGTTTTTAGAAAATTTAAAAAAAGTGTCCCAGTTTTCCCCCGATATGGGTGCACTGGGACACCCACTGAGGTGCGGTGGGACAATAATCAAAATACAATTTTAAATTAAGTTTCTACTAATATGTTTCATAGGAGTTTAGAAGATTCAACAGCGATGGTTAAAGTTAGTTGCAATTTAAGACCCATACCATACATAAAATATTTCCCAGAGGCCAAACTTGAGGAAAAAATATTTTGTGTGAATCTCATGCCAATGAAAGCATTTGGCTTTGGACGTGTAAGTAAAACTCATCAAATCCAATAGGATTAGCAATTACTACTATCTAGAAAACAAAATAATGCACTTTAATAGGATTTGATGATGAAAGTAAATTTCACCATTTAATTACTGTTGTCCCAGTGTGCCACGGCAAAAGTGTCCCAGTCTGCCCCAGTCTTGGTATACCAGTCTTGGTATACCAAAATATCATCCTCAGTTCCAAAATTTACTTGGAAACAAATTTTTTGCCCCTAATTTTTTACCAATGATAGTTTTTACTTGTAATCAATATAGAAGTTGTATGGGGTGGTGGTTTCTGCTGATAATGAAGTAATGTGCTTCCTGTTCTTGACATAGGAGCTAGAGGACATGTTCCACTGTGCCCCATGTCTCACTGTACTCCAATCTCCCCTACTTTGAGCAATTTAGGTGTAATTCGCCTGGTGGTAAGAGAGAGGCACTCTGCTGTTGCACAACGCACATAAACAGCTCATGCGAGATAAAATAGCTGGACTCAAAGATGCTACCCTTCCTGACTTCTTCATCATCGTCAGATTAACATGGCTACCCTACCTCTTCACCATAGTATACCTAGTATTTATTAGAGTTTAAAGCAATATACAGATTGAGTGTTTTATTTCATAGTTGTTCCAATTACGTATAGGGGGCAAAGTTCATGTTCGATGCAATATGGAAGCACCTCACAGAGGTGCTGTTGAAGGATTCTACCCAGCGTCAACTGACCAAACGAGAGGAGGAGCTGAACCAACATAGAGCGTTCTTGGATGCTCGATCTGGCCTGTATGTGGGCGGAGAGGAATACCTGGGAACTCTCAACAGATATCTGTCGGCAAATTCAGGTAAATGTACATTCACATAAATTCACTATATAGCTTTGCTAATCATGTACCACTTTAAATGGGAACAAGACAAATCTATCGACGGGCTATAGCATGGATTAGCCCTACCTGATCCGGGGGGAGGGGGAGCAATACCACCATGACTTCTTAGTTTTTCAAATTGGAGTCATTTTGAGCCTATTTAGATAAGGATATTTAGATAGCGTACAGGATCATGGGCAAATTAAAGATGGCAGCCATGAGGGGTACCAAAAAAGTGATGTTTTCGTCATTTTTCTTCAAAATTCCTGCTTTTCTTCTCGGAAAATTGGGCAAAATCTATTTTATTCCACATCGTACTATTATTTACTAATTTATCATTCAGTTTTTGCAAAGAAAACACATAAATAAAAGAAATAGAAAAATCTGACCGAAAAATCGACCAAATGCCTGTTTTGAAGATGACGTCACTGTGACGTCATCAAAGCGGTTATCTTAGATTTTTTACAATGTCTGGTAGAGCTTGTCTCAAGGGAAAAGTGTGGTAAGTTTCAGCTGCCTATCCCAAGGGGTAAGAAAAGTATTTAAGGGGAGGGGGAGGGGAGCAGGCCTGGACAGGTCCCAAAACGTCCAGGCCAGATATGGTTAACGTACTGTCACATGAAACTGCATACCGGTATCAGTATTGCCTAATAATAACATTGTGATATGTATCGGACGGAACTGAAATAACGTTCTACTAACTTACGACTTTCAGACAAACCCATTCTGATAAAGGGAGATAAAGGAAGTGGGAAGTCCGCCTTACTGTGTACATGGATAAAACAACTGGAAGACACTCAGGAGAATCTGCTTATTTCCTACCATTTTGTTGGATTTGCTGATGGGAGCACAGGTGAATTTGTCACTCAAAGTATTTTCCGCTACTCAAAATACGACTTTTCAGGACTTTAATACATATGTTCGTAGATAACATGTCGGTTGGAAATATGCATGTCTACTTGACAATTCTGTCAAACATCTGATGGAAATTGATGTGATGTGTGACCGTCAGATGTAAGAAACGGCTATATAAATATGGAGGTAGATGTTCATAGAATACATGTGTGTCACTCTCTGATTGTGTCCCTTTATTAGTATATCTGGGTGATGTATTAATACTTAGCGTCCCTACCCCAGATGAATGCTCTGTACCATCTGAGAATGATTTTCGATTCCAGACGTCGAATAACCCTCCGTATAGATAAACCTGAAAAATAACATCATTCAGCATTTCCTTCAGTATATACGAATTTAGTTTGTATCTATCCTATCCTCACAAACTCAATCGTGTCATTTTCTCCAGGAATCCCAAATATTCTGAAACGGCTCCACGAAGACCTGGAATTCCAGCTTGGAAATGCAGTGGAAGAGGACAAGTCTAAGGAGTCTTATGACAAAAGTGACCTTATGGATATAATCCGACATTGGTCTCTGAAACTGAGCCAAACACTGAAACAAGTGTCCACTTCTGGGAAGAAAGCAGTTATCGTTGTAGATGGATTGAACATGGTTGATAGTCCTGGAAAAGTGGGGAAGGTAATATAGAATAGAGTATTACACGATATAATGATAACCATTTTGAACATTACTCAACTGGGTGTGACGTCTCAATAAAATAAATATAATCTCATGGGAAATCGTTGCAATCGTTCCACCCCGCTAATCTTTGAAAATTGTTGGAGAGTGTTAACCGCTGTACGTTCATTGTGAACAACAGATAATTATTTCAGTATCCAAACCAGCGACCATTTTAACCAGCGACCATTTTAACCAGCGACCATTTTCAATAAACATTCGAACAATAAACACGTTGTTTCAGCACGTGCTGCTGGCGAGCATGCCGTGAAAAATTGAAACGTCACAAGATAAATAATAAAAATTCAACATTTGATGGCAGGCTAATTATGTACAAATCCATCTGTCTAAAGTTTCTATCAATACACTGTTGGTTAAGATTTCTGACTTAACTTATCTCACATATTATTCACCGCATGTCTCTTCGGCATTGTAGCACTTATTCTGGCTGCCAGAGACGTTACCGAACGGGACATACTTGGTGGTATCCAGCTTGGAATCGGACGACAAAACATGCAAAGAACTCGTGGAGAAAAGACTTTACTCAACCATTGACATTAAACCACTCCTACCGGACCACCAGCAAGAAATGTGTACGGTAGGGCGAAACGATTGAAGAACGAGCTTTCGACCCTCTTGCCGAGGCCTTTATCAAGTGAACTTAAAATATAGTCTTTATAAAGATCCCAGCAAGAGTGTCGAATTGTGTTTACGTATAGAGAAGCTCAGAGTTTGTAATATTATTTAACATCCCAGGTATGAGTCTATAACGACATGTTCATAGTCTAATACAATGGAATAGATACTTGGTAAAAAGCAATGATTGGCACAAATATCAGTCTTTTCGTATTATTGATTTCGCCACAGTGTTACTGATCATGAGTCTGCCCCAAGTCAACTGTGAAGTTGTTTTCATGGAAACAGACAATGAGATGATGGAGAAGTTGCTCGTGTATATAGGTCAAATCGAGCAGATGTTTCTGCTAGATCTGGCCATTTGACCAAATAATCTCTGATCACTTTGCGTGGTTATATACGGAACTGACCAAATGTATGGCTTTGTCATATATTAAATATGTCCCAATTAAGTTCCTTGCAGTACCAATATTTTCCTTCTAGAAAACTTTGATGACAACTGGGAAGGAACTGTCAGAAAACCAACTCCGACGGACCGTAGACGCAGAGCACACACAGAACCCCCTTTTCCTGAAAATTGCTCTGGAGGTTTGTTTTTCAGCATAATTGTAACTGTTGGATATTTTGAGTTTTATTCAACTTGTATCTCAAAGGTAATACCACTCTCCAACACGTCAGTTGAATATTTTCGTCACGCGTTAAATTAAGCGATTCGATCTGAATGCACCGTTATCGAAGTTTGGTTTGTACACAATAGATCTGTATGTGCGACTTTGTTGTTATCCAGGAACTCTGTGTATTTGGCTCATTCCGTGACTTGGACAAGAAGATTGATTCCCTCATTCATTCAGAAAGGTCGGTGTAGATGAGTAAATTCACGGTATATGAAGATTCAAGTGTGTAAAGCCAAATGTAGTGTAGTGTAGTGTAGTGCGATGAAGTGTTCTTGCCTTGACTTCTTAAGTGGTATGTAGGCATCGTCGTGATATGATTGAAAAAAATGTTGAAAACGACGTTAAATCATACTCACTCACTCTCTGGTAAGAATCTAGTTTTCGATGATTGGCGCCCTATTGATGCGGATAGGGTATCATGAATAGGTATTCTGATTATGGAGGTGAGTATTCTCCTTGGATATCGGCTAACGGTTGAATGTCCGATGTGATGCTTGTATTTGGGATCTGATAGCTTAGAGAACCTATATATATATATATAGTGCTCCACTTATTCCTCTCTGAACACTTGATCTTTCAGTGTCGAAGATCTATTCATGGAATACCTTGACCGTCTGGATGCAGATTACAACGTTAAAGAGTATTCGGGCTATTTGGTGGAACAGGTAACGTGATACTAGTAACTCAATTTGCTACAACAAGGCCACGTTAACGATAATGGATGGAAACAAAGCTGTTTTCATTTGAGAAAGTTTTTTCTTTTGGATAGAGAAATTCCCTTAAGAATATCCTCGGCATCACATATGACTGTCTCATGGCTTTCTTCAAAATTCTAAGCCAGGTGTTCCACTGTCTGTATAGAGAATATCTGACAGTGCGCTATCCACTATGCCATCCAGTGTGTGTACATTCCTATCCGATCTACCATCAACATCAATTCACTTCCACATGCCACGCAGTCATAACGCATATTTAAAAGGTCTCGCAGCTCCCAGGGAGTAAAAATTACAAATGTTGTTCATTGCACATATCGAAAGCACTATATCAATATTAAGCCCAGATGAGAGTTTTTGCCGCGAAAAATCTACGTGTGACAAAATTATTGTCTGATTCATTCGAAACCAAGCTGGCCATTCAAATCTGTCTTACTTAATCATGGCTGTCAGTTAATAATTACTAATCTGTTTCACATTCTATCTCCAAGTTTTGTTTTCTCCAGTTTTACAAAGAAAACTATTTATCGCCGAAATCTGAAATTTGGGCATGATTGTTCTAAACTAAATTCGACAAAAACGCGTACCCTAGATTTTGAATCATATC
>JAVTVY010048268.1:0-22916 GCA_036873755.1 Hanleya hanleyi | reverse complement strand
TATAACCCTAACCACGCTTGTCAAATATCGTCTGAGGGTCCCAGTCAAGAGCGTGATCCCCTTCATATCGTCACCAATGATAAGGTTTCGAAATCGAATAATATAGAACATGAATGGTCACCGTCTTGATATTTGTGGAATCATCAAAATAGGAAGTTGACTTCTGGAAATCGTTTTCTGTCAATGACTGATTGTCGAGGTTACGAATACTTTTCTTATAGACCAATATTCTTCTGTTTCTACTGGTTACATAATTTATCTGATACTTTTGTTTTAACAATAATATCCATCTATACATTGATTTACTTGACACATTCACCAGTCTATATCCATCCGTTTCTCAATTATTTATACGAGAATTCTTACGCCGCCTTTAGGTCTCAGTTGTTCCATTATGTTCTGCAGTCACTGCGTCTGTACTAGTAATATCTTTGTCTTGCTTCCCAGCATCTTCACACAGACTACAGTCGATCAAAATGTTAATAAAGTTGTCTTTGAGTGTGGCAGAAAATCGTAAAAAAACGCAAACAATGTAGTATATGCGTGAAGTTGACGAACTTTTTTTTATAGCCAAATATGATCTGTTTCTATTTGTTACATGAAGTGTCTAAATATATTTTTTTTATGTCCGTTTTGAGTTTGGAGATATTATTTGTTTAAGAGTCTATGCTTTGCAATAGGAACCTATATAAAATAAGGCAAGTAACCCTTTGATCTTTATTGCTGCATGAACACTGAAGAACTTGAACTCTTGAACTGTCTCAAATGATGTATATTCCAACAGGCACAAAATAACATATATTTCACCATGTCAATTCATCTTTCCTTCACCTAACATTATTGACATGTCAATAAATGCAGAAAACTTACCCTGGGGCTGAAAGATGTTTGACCACAGAAAGGATGCATTATTTCTGACGGAATTCTGAGTTAAAAACTAAATAATTTGCTGTCATGTAGCTGCTGGGAAATTTGTAATGCCCATAATATTGTGTTAAACACTGATTTAATATTAAGGTGACGAATGATTGCTTGGTCCGTGTCAGGCCTGCCAGTATAAGAAATTGCACAATTACATATTTACCCCAGTTTTCTGAGCCGTCTCTTACATCTGACGATGACACAACTCATTAAGGACCATTAGCTGTGTTGACAGAGCTATCATATCATTTGCGGTATAACTGAGATACAGGAGAGCACAGGAATCGCTCCAAATCCTTGCAATGTCTTTAGGTGAACTGCAGTCAGAACAGCAGTCTGTGGGGTCATGTAAACTTTTGCCATATTTTTCGCCAAAATGGCATGTTATTTCAGACCATATTTTCCATGCTAGGCCATTTCCTTGATGCTCCTTTTGATTAAAGTTTCACGGTCAGTCACGTGAAGGTTTCAGTTCGGTCAGTGACCAAACCCTTTTGACAGTAAAACTGCTGGAGAATTGAGGTAATCGTAATCGTGTAATCTTATTATTCTCCTCAAACAGAGAGAATGATCTATCGGAAGAAGCAAGACCTTTTCGGCTTACAAAATTACCTTCCCATCAATGACACTTATCTAAGATGGCATGAATTCTTTACGCATATAGCTGCTGTATTTCAGACGGTAATATAGGTTGCGTTATTAGACTCTGAACCAACAATGAGCGTAACAGTCTTCCATTTCTGACATGGACTCCGTGGATGAATACCTTAATACATTATTTACACATGTATGTACCGTACCACGTGGATCATTGATCTTGAGCTTCTCCTTGTCACTGAGTATCGTTCAACGTTCTCTCCATTTCTTTTTACAATTTCTTGAACGAAGAAAAACAGCAAGTTTTCCAGCTTGGTAGAATCGTTTAATTATTAATGCTGTGAACACTATCTACGGTGTTCATTAACTTCTCGTTGATATCGCTCAGCTGAAGATAACAGTTCCAATAATCTCAGCAACCACAACTGGTCTTTTCTCCAGGTTATCATCATTTTCAACTGATGGTGTCATCTGGGTTAGAGTGACATTTGTAATTACATGTTCGCCGCATGCACTCGATGAAGGGTAGATTTTTAGCCCTAATCCAAAGGAATATTAACTCTCGTAGAGAGACGTGCAGCTGCAAAATCTTTAATATATTGGACGTATTGTTTCCTGAATGAATACGACTTTGGCTTTATGTCTGTGTTGTCCAGCATGGAGACGGTTTCATCGTTGTATCAGATGATGGACAGTCTGTCTTGTGATATTATCTAAATAACGATTTTACTAATAATGGATTAAGGAAACTGATCAGCGATGCGGATTTAATAGTTACCGAATATCATGACATACCATAGCAGCTGGCATCATTGAGAACTGTTAAGTACTTTTTTTTTAAATTGGTTCCAATGAATTATGTCTTTGGATAATGGACGCGGGAATTCTTTAATAGACGACTGCTGAATATTGAATGACGGACAAGACGCTGATATATATCGGTATATCTCCACACATACCTCCATATGGAGGATAGACGCGGTTTGATTCTGAGTGTAACCATAAATATACACATTTTTCAGCTATCCTCGCGAGTTCGACAAACATATGTAAAGCGCAAAAGTGTTTAAAAGCAAAAGTGTTCTCATTGGATTACAGTTATTATTTCGTGCCATGAAATTCAAAATTACCGATTCTATGATCTCAAGTAATTCGAAGTGCCATGTTCATAAATTATCTGTGAATATCTGTGAACCGAGACACCGAATTCGCACGAGACATCAAGTTAGAAACGAGAGAGTATTGTTACAATATCTTTGTCGGAGATTTGGTAAGTCAATGTATGCAGCGAAATCGCTTATTAAGATGGATGCCTTGCACAAAATGTCACCTTGATTACTTTTCTGGCAGCTTTGCCATCAGTTGTGGCATTGTTAGAATAAGCCTTACTGTAGGAAGACGTATCTCTCGCTGAAATATTCATCAGGCATCTTCGCTACTTCCTGGACCGGAGTGAAAAAGCTTCAATTATTAACCGCTGATCTTTTCCCGTCTTACCTACACATGCAAAAGTTCAATTGCCTACCTTCTACACTAGATTTACAATATCGTGTATATTATCACCATGAATAGCACTGACCACACATGGAACTTTACGATTTCAACATGTCTCTACAGTGTTTATAATATACTGAATGGGTTGGTTCGAATTTCGTATGATTTGACGAATACAATGCATGAATGAATTCGCAAGGCAAGACATGCTATTGAATGTGGATAACAGAGAAGCACTGAATGACCATACCATTCACGGGAAATGCATGCCCAGGCCATGGTTTTCTGGCTTCTTATATTTTTCAGTATTCTGTGAAAATGACTAAGCTAAATGACTAGGCTAAGTGTATATTAATGACTAGGCTAAGTGTATATTAATGACTAGGCTAAGTGTATATTAATGACTAGGCTAACTGTATATTTCGATGATGGACAGGAACATCGTGATGCCATTGTGTAAGTTGTACGTCTGTACAATGATGGAGACAATGGTACCGCGCGATCATCCTCAGTTTTAGTTGGTCCTCTGCTCACAATGGCAAATGAACATCTCTATAACCACCGTTATACATTGTAGTTTCCACATTTATGTGTGGCTAAAATTCACTCTCACTGGGCTTCACTCTTCAGTTACACGATAACAGGTTGAATTTCAACAAAAAAAACCATTATTTCAGAGCCCAAGGACCCGTTATGGAATTTGACATATATCAACTGATCCGATTTATTCCGAAATTGCTTCGAGTTCGTTGAAAACTCATTAAATGATCAAAAGTCTCATTTCACCCACTTGGGGTTGCCTTAAAATACTCGTACGTATTCAAAGTCACGAAGACGGTTGTCTAAACCAATTAGCGGTAAATCTATTTCTCTCTCTTCCTAGCCATTTCTGATACGATCATCGTTAGACGTACACTCGTCGTTAGACGAGGTCCTATAATGCTATAGTGGGTTCTGTCCGTATATCCACATATCCGTCTTGTTAACATTTCTTGTTCTTGTTATATCTCCAGTTCCAGTTGAACTAATATTAACTTACCCATCTGACAAGAAGGATCCATGTTCAGTTTGAGGTCGAAGGCCACTGTGGCTCAAAAATCAGAAAATTAATGAAATATGTGATGCCTATGTATAACTCACGAATATGTCTTTTTGTGCGGTTATTAGTTGTGAATTGCTACCAAACTTTGTGTGTACCTTACAGGCAGGGGAAAACACCATTCGTTTGTAGGTCGAGATATAAGAAGATCAAGGGTCAAGGTCACCGCAGTCTGAATGCTAGGACATAATGGTTCCCCTTTTTCAGGGTGAAGAGTGGGACCGAATTCGATACCATGTATATTCCAACCTGATATCAAAGATTTTTTTCTTCTTCATTTTTCCCCATCTCTGTCTATCATTTCTGTGGGAAAAGAAGAAAAGGTGTTGATTTTGAGATCAACGGTCAAGGCTAGGGACTCCATATGTAGTAATGTATCATTGGCTATGGACTGGGGGAGTGGTGAAAGCTGTAATATTGTTCACCCAACATGATGAACATCTGAAAGTTCGTGAAAACGTTTACTTCTTGTCTTCCTCATTTAATAAAGGAGTCATGCAAAACTGAAGCGGATTAATAGTTTCTAACGCACAAATGCACAAGTGAGCAAACAAGGAAACAGTTTTAGCAAACAGTAGCATACTTGAATCTTGGGTTGTTTTCCGGATTTCTTTATTCATGCGCGTGTTACTCTGGGTCTGAGAGCGTTTGGAAGTACAGTACGGTGGTATACATACAACATTAGCAACCCGTGTTATGGGATATCTGTTCTATGAATGTCTACCCTATTATGTGTTGGTGACCAAATATAGACAAATATCTGCCACATCGTTCACGAAATACAGCATATGCTACTAGAAGAGATATGCATATGTCGCATGCAGATTCTCGTAAAATATTATTATACAAAAAGGATACTGCTTCCGTTTTTCTGTCAATACATTTTCATCTAACACCATACCTTGGATACTTAGGTGCAAGTAGAAATGTTCTTGATCTGAGAACGTCAATGTGTTTCATGGCATGGATGAGTTATATCCAATCGATACAAACGACCGAAACCTGCCGCCTCACCCGATCACATTCGATACAGTCTGACGAGATAATTGACTTATATCCAGACAATTCCTCATCAATATATTCGACTAATTATTGTAATTAATATAAGTAAGACTTTCGAATTTGAAAGTTGGCTTAGCCTAGATAAACTGTCTCCTCTTAGTCGGCCTCGTCCACAGATGGGAGTTACCTCGCAGGGATGGACCATTGAAACACTCATATACCCATATTGTCTCATAGCAGGATAAATGAGGTGGTCTAGATTGTGCTAATGGATTAATTCAAAGACTTGGACTTTCCAATATGCACCTTACTGCACAAACTGTGATCGTCTCCGACGGATTTTCTGTTATCGTTGATAATGTACCTGTATTGGGATTTCAATAGTGATCAAAGGAGAATGTCCTAATGTAAATGTATCGCCTTCGAAATTGATGTAAATTCTAAGAAAAACTCCTTACACTGAATTATGGCAAAGCATTCTAGATGTTTGATGGAGAAGGGTTATCAATCTGTATCATTTGGCTAATTAATTGCTTTGAATGATACAGAAAATCCCATCATTCCAGAAGATATTCTATTCCGCTAATTCAGGAAATTAACGATCTAGTCATACTAGCGTCAGATCCAACATTAGGTAAACAATCGTCGTTGACAGATTTCCGCATTTTTAAACTAAAGACATAATTAATACGAACCTATATCAGTACCAACATCAAAGCATCACAAAACAATGTGAGCACATAGGTCATAGGCCAAGGCTCTGGAATAGACAGTTCGTTGTGACTTACTTTATGGTTATTCTCTCTCCCTATGCAAAATTTTCCCATGTTTTTCTTGCACACTAAAGAAAGAATTCGAATTCCTAGATAAGAGAGACGTACAATGTACCCTACTTTAAAATGAGACATACTTACGGCAATTAAAGATGGAGGACATGGGAGTGAGACACTGTTGGAACAAGCGGAAGAATGGAAATGAGACACTCTGTTTACAAATATTCTCTAAATCCCGGAATAATGGTATGTTTATCATGGAGTGGACATCTGTTTTGTGTGTTTTCTAATTAGATTGCAAGTGGAAACTGTTGCATGCGAAGAGAGAATACCCTTGAATTACATTGCGGATGAAAATCAAGTTGCCTCCGCAGGTGTGCAACGGAACTTCATTTAGAGGCATAATTCCGGCTTGGCCTATGTCATATCAAGTCAGTATCTTCAAGTGAAAACGGTCAACAGTGACCAGTAATGCTCTCTTGTCCAGTCAGTATAATTGATCAATACACTTTGTCCCAAATGCATTTCGAAGTAGTTTGATAATGCGATATTTGCACATTTTGCTGAAAGGTGGATCTGTGCCCCGCGAAGCACATTTATAGATCATATGTAGCACGTTTGCAGCCGACTGTCTTCCATTGTCACTATACAGACCACGCAAGCGCACAAGACGATATCAAATTAAACAGGCTGTTGTTGTTAAATACTTTGACGGCAAGAGCGAAAATGTTAACCACCCAGGTACCACATTCTCTTGGCACCAGATTGTATCCTAATTCCATATTAGGCGATTACAAACTCTGACAATGGGAGAGTGAGGTAACATCACCGAGAAAATATATAGAAAGTACCGGCTTATTTTGGTTTGAACCAAGCAGGTGCCACTGGAAACGATAGCCTTTTTTGACTGACTGACTGTATAGTATATCGACAATAATGTATATGTTTAATACCCGAAGCAATGGCAGTGACTTGCTGTACAGTATGTCTTTAGTATCTGCACCATTCATTTCATACAGGTTTACACAGATGGAAATATATAAATACGCTAAACGTTTACTGTATACCTAACAGGCTTATATTTTCGTAGAAAAAAAATCTAAAATATTAAATTACAATATTCACTCTATGGGTTGGCGTAAGAAAACTAATGAAAAAGCTTCATAAAAGCGTTGTAGCAAGTGAAGCATCAATGCAATCAAACATTTAGTTTCCAGCATAACCCTGGGTTATCAGTTGTGTGCGACGATTGATAGTCTGTCTATCCCCGTATCAGTTTCCGCTCCGCTTGTATCACTGATCAATTATTATTGTCTGACACATTTTCAAAGTAACCAATCAATCAGTGCTTTGATATAATTATTTCATGGTACCGACGTGCCCCTAGCAGCATTATTAGAGCATCATCCGAATATAACCCTAACCACGCTTGTCAAATATCGTCTGAGGGTCGCAATCAAGAGCATGATCCCCTTCATATCGTCGTCAATGATAAGGTTTCGAAATCTAATAATATAAAACGTGAATGGTCACCGTCTTGATATTTGTGGAATCATCAATTCTGTCAATGACTGATTGTCGAGGTTACGAATATTGTTCTTATAGGCCGATATTCTTCTGTTTCTAGTGGTTACATAATTCAACTGATACTTTTGTTTTAACAATAATATCCATCTATACATTGATTTGCTTGACACTTTCAGCGGTCTATATCCATCCGTTTCTCAAGTATTTATACAAGAATGTTTACACGCCTTTCGGTGTCTTGTCCGATGTTCGATTATGTTCTGCAGTCACTGCGTCTGTGCTAGTAATATCTTTGTCTTGCTTCTCAGCATCTTCACATAGAGTACAGTGGATAAAAATGTTAATAAAGTTGTCTTTGAGTGTGGTAGAAAATTGTTAAAAAAAACGCAAACACTGTAGTATATGCGTGAAGTTTACGAACATTTTTTTTGTAGCCAAATATGTTTTGTTTCTATTTGTTTCATAAAGTGACTATATATATTTATTTTATGCCCGTTTTGAATTTAGAGATAATATTTGTTTAAGAGTCTATGCTTTGCAATAGGAACCTATATAAAATAAGGTAAGTAACCCTTTCATCTTTATTGCTGCATGAACACTGAAGAACTTGAACTCTTGAACTGTCTCAAATGATGTATATTCCAACAGGTACAAAATAACATATATTTCACCATGTCAACTCATCTTTCCTTCACCGAACATTAATGACCATATGTCAATAATAACAGAAAACTTACCCTGTGTCTGAAAGACGTGTTTGACTACAGAAAGGAGACATTATTTTTGACGGAATTCTGAGTTAAAAACAAATAATTTGCTGTCATGTAGCTGCTGGGAAATTTGTAATGCCTATAATATTGTGTGAAAACCCGATTTGATAATATAGTGATGAATGATTGCTTGGTCCTTGTCAGGCCTGCCAGACTCGTGGCCTGTATAAGAAATTGCACAATTGCATATTTACCCCAGTGTGCTGAACCGTCTCTTACATCTGACGGTGACACAACTCATCAATGACCATTAGCTGTGTTGACAGAGCTATCACATCGTTTGCAGGTATAACTGAGGCCGCGTGACATTTCAGTCAAGATATTCACATGAACATGAACAGTCACAACAAAAGCCTGACTGAGAAACAGGAGAGCACAGGAATCACTCGAAATCCTTGCAAACTGCAGTCCGTCAGAACAGCAGTCTGTGGGGTCATGTAAACTTTTGCCATATTTTCCACCACGGTGGCATGTTATTTCAGACCATACTTTCCATGCTTGGCCATTTCATTTATGTTCCTTTTGATTAAAGTTTCACGATCAGTCACGTGAATGATTCAGTTCGGGCAGTGACCAAATCCTTCTGACAATAAAACTGCTGAAGAATTAAGGTAATCGTAATCGTGTAATCTTATCATCCTCCTCAAACAGAGAGAATGATCTATCGGAAGAAGCAAGACTTTTTCGACTTATAGAATTATTTTCCCATCAATGACACATATCTAAGATGTCATCAATTCTTTATGGATATAGCTGCTGTCTTTTTTTGGAAGGTAATATACGTTGCGTTATTAGACTCTGTGCCGATATTGAGCATAGCAGTCTCTGATATCTGACTTGGTCCCTGTGGAATACCTTAATGCATTATTTACACACATATGTACCATATGAATCATTGATCTTGAGCTTCTCTTTGTCGCTAAGTGTCGTTCAACGTTCTCTCCATGTCTTTTTACAATTTCTTAAACGAAGAAAATAAAGGAGTTTTCCTGCTTGGTAGAATCACTTAATAATTCATACTGGGAATATTCTCTCTGGTGTTCATAAATCTTCCGCCGATATCACGTCGCTCTATATTTTACACAGCGTACCAATAATCTTAACAGCCATAGATTTTCATGCCTTAATCCAAAGAATATTATCTCTCGTAGAGGGACATGCAGCTACAAAATCATTGACATATTGAACGAATTGGTTTCTGCATGAATACAGCTTTGGCTTTGTGTAAACTAATGGACAGTCTGTCCAGTCCAACATAGGCACGGTTTAATCATTGTATCAGATGATGGATAATCTGTTTTGTCCAGCATTAGCTTCCCATTGTTATTGTCAATGATCAACAATTACTACATCATATTTTATATTTTCGCTCTATCATTGAGAGTACAGGCGTAAGATCCGACGTTCAATATATACCCGTCGTCCGCATCAATAACCGACATACCTCTTTCGTACGAAAGTTAGCATAAAGATATGATGAATTAGAACTGAACGCACTCATTCTATTCACTAGTCATGGTTCGTCTGACAAATTACAGGCGTCTGGTCTGCCAGTCATTGTTCAGCCGTCGTCCATTAAAGAATATTCGCGTCCATAATCCAAATACCTATTCCACCATATAATAGCATTAGTACCAAATTCAAAAAGATTACCATAGTATACATAAACGTAGGCTAGTTTTCCCAAGCCGTATCATGACTGAGAGCGTGAATGTCATAACGAAGACCAGCTGTATTATTGTTTGCTGCCGAATATGTCCATATTTGAGCGAATTATCTATGTTGGTTTACACTCCAGAGACGTCCAATTTCATTTCCACCCGGGCCGGATTGTCCCTCCAGCATCGCCATAAAGTATTATCTCTACTATATACAAGGAATATCATTCATGGGATGTTTCTTTCCCTATTCTTTGGCAACACAATATATCAATAGGTATTCCAGTGGGTACTAAGCGTCCACAATCTGGGTCGACCTATATCTGTTCTCTTACGAATACGACTATTTGCAGACGCTGCCCTAAACCGATCATTTCAAAGTCCGTTCCTTCACATTCACCAAACGCTGTATAGACGCTCTTCTTGCTATTCCAGTGGGACCTGCATATGTCGTATATATATTTCGACTAGTAACACTTGGTAAATGCGACGATTTTAATGAACGTCACAAAACATTATGGCAGAAACTTATAAATCAGAGCTATACCACCATGGGCTTCCATTAAAATTTTCTCAAGTTTGGCGATACATATCGCATGCTGACTGTAGAATACAAGAGTAATGTGCGAGATCGATGAAATTATTTTTCGTAGCTTGTGTCGAAGTCCACCTAACACGAGGCTACGTCCCATCAACCCATGTACTTTGAGACCCTTGTTGTGTTCACAGGAACAGCCAAAATTAAATCCTGACTGAGATACATCATTCTCTAGATAACAATTTCAAAACGAAAATCATGGGTTAAGAATACTGATCAGAGATACTGATTGATAGGTTAGGAGCATGTCTTGCCGGCATCATTGAAAACTGATGACGGCTTCCCTCTTGCAGGAAATTATCCTGTGTTTATGTATACTACGACTTGTTTTAATTTGGCGCTAATGCTGTTCTATGGATTAGGTCTGGAGATTATGGACGCGGGAATTCGTTAATGACCGATGATTGAATAGTGAATGACGGACTAGACGCTTGTATTTCTCCACACATACCTGCATATGGAGGATGAACGCGGTTTGATTCTGAGTGTAACCATAAATATACAGATCGTTCAGCTACCCTCGCGAATTCGCCACCCATATGTAGAGCGCAAAAGTGTACTCATAGCATCCTTGTTATGATGTCAATGAAGTTCAAAATTTCTGATCCTATGATCTCAAATATTTCGCAGTGCCATGTTCATAAATTAGCTGTGAATTTATATCCGAGTTTTCACGAGACAAGAGTGAATTGTTACAATATCATTGTTGGAGATTCGGTAACTTACTAAGACGGATGCCGCTTACAAAATGTCACCGTATGTACTCCCGTGGTAGCTCTGCCCCAGTTGTGGCATAGCCAATGTTAGAATACGCCTTGCAGAAGGAAGATGTATCTCTCGCTGAAATATTCATCAGGCGTCTTCGCTACTTCCTTGGCCGGAGTGAAAAAGCTTGAATTATTAACCGCTGATCTTTTCCCGTGTTACATAAGCATGCAAGACTTCCGTGGATAAGGTTATCCAACCAATTTTCTACCTTCTACACCTAGATTTACAATATAGTATGTACATTGTTCATAATATACCTAGGAGGTTCGGCCCGAATTTCATATGATATACGGAATAGAATGCATGACCGAATTCTCAAGCAAGACATGTTATTGAATGTGGAAAACAAACAAGGCGCAGAATGATCATACATTTCACGGGACATGTGTGGCCAACCCATGGTATATCCGGTTTCTCATCATACTTCCCATACTCTGTGAATATGACAAGCGTAGATTCGATGATGGACAGGGACATTGTGATGCCATTGTGCAAGTTGTATGGCATCAACCCAAGTCATGGCTCGTCTATCAAGTCCTGCTTGCTTTGAAGTCAGATGTTCATATCCGTGAATGTATTGACTCGCACCCATGTTGATTCCTCTCGGACTTCAAAGAGTTTGTCCTGCAGCATTTTCTCCACATGGGCCTTCATCTAAATATACCGAGATCCCACGAAGGTTGCGTATTGCCCCAAAACGCCTTCCGTTCATTGGCTGAAATTTTAAACGGATTGTTCCAGAAAATACTGTACAGCCCTAATCTGCCTGCAGGCTTGGTACGGAGGTAGGAGTATACAGACCTGCATTATGGAGGGTGGTTATATTGCTGAATAATGCTTGAGATAATGCTTGAGTGCTACCATGCTTACTTTTAGTTCATCTTCTTGGTGACAATGAAAAGGTGAACACCACTCTAATCACCTTCAGTATATGCTGTTTAGGGGTGCTTCACATTTATGTGTGGCTAAGAAGGAACTGGGCTTCACTTTTCAGCTACAATATAACTGGTGATTTTTCAACAACTGCCTTATGAATATATTTTTTCCAAATCGACATAATTTACCATTATTTTAGGATTCAAGAGCCATTTATGGAACATGAAATATGAACTCATACATTCTATTCCGAAATTGCTTCGAGTTCGCTGAAAACCCATCATTCGACCAACCTACTCACGAAGAAAACTTCTGATACCACCACGTACTATGTACTATGCGATGGTGAGCTCTGTGCGAGTGATATCACTAGTTCCAGTTTATGGATTGATATCAAATTTGGGTGTACCTTATCCATGGGGTAAAGAGGAGCCATGTTCATTTTACGGTCGATAGGCCAAGACCACTGTGGCTTAAAAATTGCAAATCACTGGAAGTGGTCATGTGTTTGGTATAATTCAGCAATAAGCTCTTGGATTGGCATTAATATTCAGGCATCCCGCAAATTCATGGAACAAAATAGCCTTTGGATTTTAATATCTTATATGTGTCTGTTCGTCCGTCTGTCTGTTTGTGAATTGTTATGAATTGACCATTGTTACCAAACTTTGGGTATGCCTTACAGGGAGGAAATGATCATGTTCGTTTGTTTGAATATCATAAATGACAGTGGCTATGTGGATGTTTGGAGAACTACGCACGAATCTGAACGAAAAAACACACATCCTAGAAAGCAAGCTAGACTCAACTTTTTTGTCCCCCGCCGCAACGCGGTTCTTGCTTCTTTGTGTCCGTGGATGTCCGTGTACGTCCGTGCATGTCTGTTCGAAGCGATAACTTCCTAACGCTTTGTTGGATTCTTCCGAAATTCGGCATACGCAATCCTTGCGACAAGACACCAGTCTGTATTGCATTTCAGCAACATCTGCCTGAAGGTGGCGCCACTAGTTCTTGCTTCTTTGCGTCCGTGTACGTCCGTGCATGTCTGTTCGAAGCGATAACTTCCTAACGCTTTGTTGGATTCTTCCGAAATTCGGCATACGCATTCCTTGCGACAAGACGCCAGTCCGTATTGCATTTCAGCAACATCTACCTGAAGGTGGCGCCACTAGTTCTTGCTTCTTTGCGTCCGTGGATATCCGTGTACGTCCGTGCATGTCTGTTCGAAGTGATAACTTCCTATTGCTTTGTTGGATTCTTCCGAAATTCGGAATACGCATTCCTTGCGACATGACGCCAGTCCGTATTACATTTTAGCAACATCTGCCTGAAAGTGGCGCCACTGGTTCTTGCTTCTTTGTGTCCGTGGATGTTCGTGCACGTCCGTGCATGTCTGTTCGAAGCGATAACTTCCTAACGCTTTGTTGGATTCTTCCGAAATTCGGAATTCGCATTCCTTGCAACAAGACGCCAGTCCGTATTGCATTTCAGCAACATCTGCCTGAAGGTGGCGCCACTGAGTTTCTCTTCTTCTTGTCTGTTCCAGTTTAAATGGGCCTTCAATTTTGCTATATCATTCTATTCCACATCATATGATTTACCCTAAAGCTTTTGCATGAATCATATTTTATTTCAGAAGTATAATATGAAATAACTGGCGGGGAAATCCCCGCAGTACTGAATCCCTGTTTTTGAATTTCGTGTCATTTTAAACGAAGGACAACATTTCCTTCAATTTTGCTAACAAATAATTGTATTCCACATCATATGATTTACCCTAAAGCTTCTGCACGAATCATTTGTGTCCGCACATGTATATTACTATATTAATTACAACTGTGTTCCTAATGTTTGGGTTCACACTGTGCATATGATCAATTTCCTGAATTGAACTGAATTCAACCTTGCTGGTCTTCAGACTGACAGATGATGGCATGCAGTTGCCAGTGCAGTTGTTCATGTACAGGGAGCTTTCTATGAATGAATTGCAACCCCAAAAGGCTTCAATTTATCAGGCACAGACCCATGTTTTTACCCCTCGGCCAATTTTGGCCATGGGGTATTGTCATCGTCTTGTACGTCCGTCTGTCCGTACGTCCATTCGTGAGCGAGATAGCTGGAAAACTGTTCCGCTGATGAATTCCAAATTTGGTATGCTTATTTACCTAGTCAAGGACCAGAAGCCTATAGAATTGGGACCTGATTGGGTGGGAACCTTAGCAGCCATCTTTAGTTTCCTGCAAAATGGATAATGATCCATATCTCGGAAACCATTCAACTGTTCAATACGAAATTTGATATACATCATCGATACATCAAGCAACTTTCAACGAATTACCAAACAGGCTTTTCTGATTAGCTGGGAACCCTGGGGGCCATCTTTAATTTATGCGAAATCGATAATGATACATATCTCGGTTACCATTAAATTGTTTTATATGAAGGTTGGTATACATCATCGATACATCCAGATACTTTGAATCGGGACCTGATTGACCGAAAACCTTGGTGGCCATCTTTAATTTATGCAAAATCATTAATGATCTCTATCTCTGATGTAAAATTTGGTATACATCATTGATGCATCAAGAGACTTACGATGAATGACAGATCTGGTTTCTCTGATTGGGCGGAAATCTTGGCGGCCATCTTTAATTTATTCAAAATCTTTAATGATGTTTATCTCTGAAACCATTTAAATGTTCTATACGAAACTTGATTTACAGCATCGATGTATGAAGAGACTTGCCTTAATGAATAACCACATTAGTTCGGGACGGGAGTGACGGGAGTGACGGGAAGGATGGGCAACCATCTTTAATTTATGCAAAAGCATTAATGATCTCTATCTCTGACACTGTTCAAATGCTCGATGTAAAATTTGGTATACATTATCGATGCATCAAGAGATTGTGGAATGATTACCGGTTTCTCTGATTGGATGGAAGCCTTAGGGGCCATTTCTAATTGCAAAATTTTTCATAATCTGTATATTTGTCACTTGACTGCTTGGTGTTCCTGACATCTTGGTTCAAATTGAATACATTATGAACCTCTTTATAATTCTGCCGCAAGTACTTCGTTCTCCAAATAATTCCCTGCAAGTAATTGTAATGACGGACGGGGTAGAGGGGTTTTCTTGCGTTTTTTTTATCATTTTTTTTTGCAGTCCCTTGTCCATGATGTAATTTACTGTTAGCAGTCATGGCCCATCATAAAAACTACGAGCGGCAGCTTTATTATTGCAGAAGTATAGCTAGCTAAATTATGAATGTAGATGGCGTTACTTCTGCAATGAATTTATCAACAACCCATTGCCCATAAGAATTATCTCGGTTACTTCTACACAATGTGTCTAGGTTACAGTACTATACTATACACAATTTTTTGTAATTCAGCATCGCAGAAAACCACCATTGATTGCGTTTTCATGGTAAAAGGGTTAGGAAAGAACTAAAAATACACTTCAATGCAGAGTGATTTTGATTCGCCAGAAATCGTTCAGAACGCTTCTTCGGCGATCTGGACCCCAGGAGCTTTTGGATCACTATTAGACAAGATCCACCCCAATCTTCATACACAACCACGTGACTGTCTCAGTTGACTGATGACATAGTGCGGCCTCGTTTTTTATTTCAAAATCTGCCGTCTGACTGGGAAATGTTGTTGTTGCTGCATCAGCCGATCATTGGCCCCCTGTAGAAGATACTATAGGCTAATACATGTACCATGCCATGAGATGATGCTTGGGATTGCATTTCGCCCACTTGCACCTACAGGTGGCAAATTTAAAATTTGGTTTCCGGGCAATAGGTTGAGGTTGCCTTCAGCTTCTCGTCAAATCTGGTTTGCAGATAATGCCTTGATATGTCACTTGGGGTTGCTTCTCGGTGCTTCACTGCATGGAAACTATATTACAGAAGCAATCAACTTTCAGCCAATCGTTCTGAGTTGATCTTAACACTTGGGAAGGCAGAAAGACCCTTCCACATCCAACGCCTATGAAGCAGCAGTTGCCTCCCTCATGTATATCCCCGGAGACCAACAATGCTAAAAAATATTGCTGCCATTTCCGCGGGGGACCTAGCATCCTCTGGCTGCTTGTCATAGTTAGTTCTGACATTTTCAATATTGCAACTGAATCGCGGAAGGGCACCAGGATACAAAACAGATCATTTAGTAATTACGTTAGAATGCAGCTTTACAAATTCAGAAAGGGGCAGAGGATATTGAAAATTAAATTGTTCGTTACTAAAGAAAAAAATATCTTGATATGGTCAAATCACTAATTAACCAAACTATCGATGAATATACTTCACTACCTTGCAATCGCGGCAGCCTTCCTAATATTGCTAAGCAAGACTTACAATTGTGTGTAGACGATCAATTGTTTTTGGACAAGTTAAATATGAAAATTAGGGGACAAACAATTAAATATTCTTCACTAAAGAAAAAGGAAGATCGGAAAAGGGAAGAAAAGTTTGAAACAGGCATCCAAGCACTTGAAGAAGAAATACCAAAAAAAAATTGGATATGCTAAATATTGCTAAAAAATGAGGGTTATGATGGCCAGGACAAAGGCAGACTGAGTGGGATCTGAGGAAAAGCCGACTAAATACTTTTTAGGCCTGGAAAAATAGAAATTACACAAATAAGCTAGAAAAAAGTTAACGCTCGATGACGCGAAAAGAAATACATAATACAAAAAGATATTTTACACGCACAAAAAGATTTTTATAAGGACTTGTACGCAAAACAAGTTGAACCGGAGAAGGATGTTTCAGATTTCTTAAATAAGCTCAAAATGAACGGATTAAATAATATAGAATACAAAAAATTAGAGGGAGAAATAACATATACTGAGTTGAACCATGCTTTAAAAAAATATGAAAACTTGACTTGAAAGATATAGGGCATTTTATTTTGAGATAAATAAACTTAGGGTTTGGAAGGGCGGAATTATCCATAACTCAGAAACAAGGGGCGATAACGTGTCTACCAAAACCAAATAAGGCCAGACACCTTATGAAAAACTGGCGCCCCATTACATTGTTAAACGTACGTTATAAATTAACCAGTGCATGTATCGCAAACAGATTAAAGACTGTACTTGATAAATTAGTTAACGAAGACTAGAAGGGATTTATTTATTTTATTAGAAAAATATACGAATTTTATATGATCAACTATTTGAAAGGAAAGATAGAGAAATGCCTGGTTTATTATTATCTATTGATTTTGAAAAAGCATTCGACTCTGTTTCTTGGGACTTGATCCACGAGGTACTGAAGGATAGCTGTCCCGTTAGAGGCAGTTTTTGCACCCCCATGACAATCTGTCTTCTGTATCAATAAATATACAAGATAACCACAATAAACTATATATTATATGAAAGCGTACACGGTAGGGATTCCAACTATATGATTGGTATAACCGAAAAATTAAAAAAAATTAAAATGAAAACAATAGCGTCCATTTTTCAATTGAAATTTCATGAAAACTATTGATCTTGTTTCAGCTTTGATGGTTTACCTTGCTAGGAGACAACTCGAACTAGTAAACTTTATCTCATTTTTTTTTGCTCAGTTTTGTTTTTACAGCTATTCCACTAAAATAAATTGCAAAAAACGTACTATTTTACAGTCGTTTGTCTTAAAAGCTGAATAATTAAAAAACTAAGCCGAACTTACAAAAAATGAGATGATGTTTACTAAATCACCTTATAGGTAACATGCATACCAAATTTAAAATGCGTAGCATGGATACTTTTCGAGAAATAAACGTTTAAACATCGGCTTTTGTAAAAAAAATGAAAGGCTAGAAATCAGGCAAATTGTGTTCAGCTATACATCTGATGAATTAATCCAAATGTTTTGCTTGAATGCTATTGTCAACATCTTTACTTTGTCTAATACTCGAATTCCTGTTTATTCTGGATAACTATTACACTCAGTTTGTTCATCAAGGCGGTATGAAGTCCAATTTAAACTTTAAAAAAAACTTGCTAAAACTTGTTCAGCTGAGAATTGTTCATATCTGTGTAGATCACTTCACGGCGGGTGTCTGAGCGAAGTGTCATTGTTATAATTAGAAACAAAAATACGGATGTTTGCATAGTTTTGATCAGAAGGGGGTAGATTAATGTAAATAAGTAGGACTAATAGATAATTAGCTTACCAAAATACTGCGGAAATGAGTTTCGGAAAGGGAAATTTAACAGACAAAAATAATAGTAGCAAAGCCCAAGCTAAGGCAATCTGTTTAATTTTTCCAGTGCCTCGGAAACTAAATTTTTAATCCTAATATTTAAGCACTTCTATTTATAATTTTGATTTCATTTTTTCACCAAATGTTAGACGAAATAGTGAATATTTGAATGAAGAAATAAAAGAAATGACCAATTTTGACCCTCTAACGTGATAGCTATCCTGAAATCCCGAAATTTTTGGTAAAATTTTCAAAAATGGATTAAGTTATTTTTCACTAATATAAATACTTGTGTCATTCAGAATGGTGATCTCTCCTCATTCTTCGTGGTTGTCGGCAAGGAGACCCCATTTCGCCGTATATTTTTCGGTTATGTCGGAAGTGCTTGGTAGTATGATCAGAAATAATAAAAATATTAATGCAATAAATTTTGACGGAAACGAGTTTAAGATCAGTCAATACGCCGATGACACTCAGCTAATTCTTGACGGTTCAGTAGACTCCTTAAAGGAGGCAATACAATGTAGTACACTATTTTATAGATATTCAGGCCTTGAAATTAATATTGAGAAAACGAAAGCTATGTGGATAAGATTCCTATCTGGTTCGAATTTAAAGCTATTCGCTGAAATACAGTTTGACTGAGTAAATGACATTACTGTATTGGGTATCAACTTCTCCACAGTCAATTTCCACGATATCTGGGAAATCAACTACCTCGCCAAATTGAATGATCTGAAGAAAGAACTTAAAAAAATGGAGGCCCAGAAATCTGACACTATTGGGGAAAATCACAATTATAAAACCACTTGCTCTATCTGAATTGATACACCTTTTCCTTGCGTTGCCAAACCCACATGAAAACGTTATAAAGATCTCAAGTCATTGCTGTACAAATTCTTGTGGAACGATGGCCCCGATAGAATTAAAAGAATCACAATAACACGTGACTACAAGTTTAGAGGCTTGAGAATGATCAGTCTTATACCATTCATTCAATCTCTGAAGATCTCTTGGATGCGGCGTCTAATATTTAAGAGTAAAAAATGGTCAACAATTATTTGAATCGGAAAGCCTTGAAAAACACTGTAATACTAGAGCAGAATACGTGAAAGTTATTATGCAGAAAATCAATAATCCTTTCTGGAAAGATGTACTCAATGCTTGGGGTGTTCTCCAGAAAAAAATAAACAGAAGACAGGCAACTTATATATTTAACGAACCAATTTGGTATAATTCAAATTTTAAGCACCCATCATATTTTATCGAAAACTGGTATAACAGACAAATCAAATATATACGAGATTTAATTGACTCAAATGACTCTGAATTGAAGGAAATATATAACATAAATAGTACTCACTTGGAATATAATCGACTTATTAACAATATACCTAAAAACTGGTTGAAACGAACTAAAACAGTTCTGCTCTATACAGAAGGAATCCCCCATACTAACTATTTATTTTCAAACCTTGGTAAGGCAAGAAAAGGTAGGTAGATGCTTTTATGATATATTAAACAATGAACAGGATTGCTCGCCAAATTCAATGCAGAAATGGGAGGGTTATTTAGACAGGGAAAGGAAAATAAATTGGGTAAGTATCCATGCCTCAACATTCCATTGCACTAATTATTACTGTTTTCACAACAGCGTGAACTTTCAACATTAGCATATTACTTTTAGAATGACAAAGGATTTCGAATGTTCATTCCATCGCAATGGAGAATTTCTTCGATGGTATGCTGGTCTTGTCCATTACTACGGCTCTCACTCGAGCGTAGTCTTTCGATAGCAACCGTTGTCTTTTGTTACCGAATGTTTATTCTCATGCAAGTCACGTTCATTTCCACATTCGCCCAGGAGTTGGTCAGATTATAAAACATTTAAATCACCCAGCACGACAGGCCAGAGCATGTACCGCGACGTCAAATTTATCATAGCTGTCAATTCGAGGATTAAGTTTGTGACGATAGGATTGTTGTGTTTCGAGCCGAACCAATAAAAAAAAACATTACTTACATGTGTTCCTCCCTCCCCTCTCTTATTTTCGATCCCAACTCTTCCGCGTATTTGTACTGGACCTCGAAGGAAAAGAAAAAAATGTCTTCAGATGGAACTAAAAGCGTATTGTTTTCTTCAATGGTCTCCAATAGTTCAGTGTTATTAAAATGACACTTGGACGGTTTAATCTGGAGAAATCTGACACGACGCTTACAGAAAGAAAATTTTGTACTATTGAACAGATGAGCAGTGAGATGAGGTATGTCCATTTTATTATACCTTTGTAGAAATATGTCACAAATATCGGACAAAGCTAGGTTCTAACCACGTTCGATCGGTTCGGTATGGAATGATGTATTCTTTCGAGAAGTGTAACTGGGAGAATTGTAATCCAAATTACCTTACAGGGCGATCTGATTGGAGGGATGTGCATGCCGTATTGTCGAATAATTTTGTTCGTCGAGAGATAAATGGAATTTCATGTTTGCCAAAACAGGTGCGTTACACCTATCAAGAATGTCAATTTCATCTGTGCGAAGCTCACTGGGCAGGTTTGTAAAGTCGAGTAATTGTGAAGGTGGAATCGAACCCGCAGTGCATTTGCCTGCCTATTGGGATGTCTTGGTGTTGTGCATGGTGTCAGACATTTGTCATCCTTTCAACGGTAAAGGGGCAAATTCTGGACAAAATTTTTGTTACCTTGAAATGAACATCCGACGATGTTTCTAAAAGTCAACGGCTATCTATGAAACCTCACGCTCAACTAAGAACCATAATATGGCGACTATTTTTGTTACATGCAGAAACGGTAGACCAATAAATCGGTATATGATCTTTCCACACCAAAATCACAGGTCAGATAATAATTTACCCTCGTTTACAAATTAGTTTAGCGACCTACAATTGAAATTAATATTACTTTTCATTCCGAGTATAGAAACATTATATACTACACTATGAAATTGAGTTTTATTTACTAAATATCATGCAATGTGTACAACGTTCCAAAATAATATATAGAAAATAAACTCCTTCCAATTGACAAAATATATTACATATGCCCTTGTTATATTTAATACGTAATGAGCTATTCTCCTCATTACATGGTCAATATACATGGAATCCAGTCTATTTAGCACATTTTCAAGGGAAGGATGAGCCGAATTTCTGTGCATATAACCAGACACTGAAATTAATTGATTCTAGAAACGAAAGAAGTTAGAGTTATCGGGGATCCTAGTCAAGAAGGGCTGTTCGTTGCAATTTTTGACAGACAAGACCAAGACCAGATAAGGAAATGGAATGCCCGTCCGGATCGCTATATAACACCACACCTAATGTAGTCCGCCAGAGTCTGTCTCCATATTTCGTGTAACAAGCAGACTCACACGCCCATAAATGGAAGTATTTAGTTGCTTGCTTTTGTGTTTTACTGCCCTCAATCTCGTGTGGCAAAGGTACTTGGCTAGCTATCAATGCGACCGTTCCGAAATGTGCCTTTCGCCAAGAACCGTAGTAATGGACAAGACCAGCATACTGCCGAACAAATTCTCTATCGCGATGGATTAGTAATATGCTAAGTTCACGCTGTTGTAAAAACCGTAATATACAGCTCTGAGAGACTTCCAATATAAAACTTTGCATAGGATTTTGGCCACAAAGTCTTTTCTAAAAAAAAATGGATTTATAGACGACGATATCTGACTACTGTGGAACTGAGGTTGAGACCCTAGAGCATCTCTTAATAAAATGGCCCAAAGTGAAAACACTTTGGCAAGAATTGGAAAAATGGCTTCAGAAAACGGCAAAGATGAGGGGAAGGATATCCGACGATAAAATAATTCTGGGTTGGGGTAAAGACCAGTGTCTAATGAACACATTCATGTTGTTAACAAAGAAATATATCTTTAAAACTAGACCCGAGAAGCGTCTTCATATTAAGGCACTTATGAATATTTTTTTCAATCGCTACACGGCAGAAAAATATATCGCCAGTATCACGAATAATATCAGTATGTTTAACAAGAGGTGGTGTTTATTTGAAAAATATTTTTAAACACTGGAATAACTTTGTTTTATGCTAGAAATTTGGAATGCATGGGGTACATAAAAGGTATGACTGTGAGAGTGGCACCATGTGTGAGTAAAGAGCGATCATTGAAATATGGTAGTAGTATGTACATAAGTTTCTAATAGATTAATTATCTACATTGGTATTGAATTATTATCATTATTGTATGAATGTAACCAAAAATATGAAAAGGAATAAAAATAATATTTAAAAAAATGTTCGTTTGTTTGTCGAGAGATCAAATTTGAGCGATATGCAAGAGATGAGAAAAATTGACGATGTCTGACGAGTACGGTTCACTTGGAGGTCAGAAAGTAAAAGGACAAGGTCACTGCGGCCTAAATGCAAGGGAATAACTGGCTCTCGTGCTACAGTTCAGAGTACAGAATGTGACCATATTCCAGAGATATCTCAGCAGAGATCATTTCATTTTGAGGTGTGTCTATTAATTCGACTGGCTGTCTATAAACTTCAATTCTCCATTTGATATATTTCTCCTGTTCTTTTGATCAATCTTTGGGTATATCGGTACATCAATCTTGGGGGAAAA